>JASDQU010790081.1:98344-109886 GCA_032191745.1 Picea mariana | reverse complement strand
AGAGCTACCCGTTGTTGCTCAGGATACCATAGTATCATCAACATCACTCCCCCTTTCGAGGGCGGTCCTTTCGAACTACACCAAACTTGTCTCAGAAGTACTCAAACTTCACACAAGACAAAGGCTTGGTCAACACATATGCAACATGTTCATCTGTGCCAACATAGTGTAGTTTTACAACTCCCCTCTGCACTATATCACAAATGTAGTGGTATCGGATCTCTATGTGTTTCGATTTATCATGGAACACTGGGTTTTTTGTCATCTTTATATAGCTCTGATTATCACATAGAATCACGGTGGCTTCCTTCTCCAGATCGAACGAACTTGTCAACAACTTTCGAAGCCATATGGTTTCACAACTAGCGGAACATGCTGCAATGTACTCTACTTCTGTCATGTTGAGAGCAATATTGGATTGCTTCCTATTTTAACACGAAGTCATGGCTGGCTGACCTCAAACTAAAACAACATCATGAAGTGTTTTTTCTGTCTGAAGCACTTCCTGCCTAATCTGAATCAATATAAACATACAATCTAAAGTCATGATCTCCAGTATAACAAAGACCATAATCCAACATACCCTTAAGGTATCTCATCATATGCTTTGCAGCTACAAGGTGAACATGTCTGGGCTCCACCAGATAATAACTCAAGGTGTTCACAGCAAAGCATATATTTGGCCCGATATTCGTCAGATACATCAACGAACCAATAATCTGTATGTATAGAGTAGCATCAACCAACTTTGACGATGTATCAACCAAGAGCTTCAAATTCATTTCCATGGATGTGGTCATGGCTTTACATTCCAACATGTCGAATCTCTTCAACATTTCAATTGCATACTTCCCTTGGTTAAGGAAGATCTTCTCTAGGCTCTGCCAAACTTCAAGACCTATGAAATAATGCATCGGGCCTAGGTCTTTCATCTCAAATTTTGTAGTGAGTTTCTTCTTGCAATTTGTGATGAGCTTTCTTTTCCTGTCAAGAAAAAATTATCCACATATAGTAGCAATATAACTGGCTCATCATTCATAACCTTGAAGTAAAGGTTAGGATCAACTTTACTTTTGGTAAAGCCCAAGCTTGTCAGGAAACTATCAATTCTGACATACCAAGCTCTAGGAGCTTTCTTCAACCTATAGACATGAGTCTTTCTATCTTCAACTTCAAACCCTTGTGGTTGTTCTATATACACTTCTTCAATAACACCATTTAAGAAAGTTGTTTTCACATCCAACTGATGCAACTTCCCCTTCATTTTCGCTGCAAGAGCTATGATGCCTTTGATAGAAGTGTATCTAGCTACAGGAGCAAATGTTTCTTGGACAATACCACATCTTTGTTCTTTGGTTTGGAAACTACTTCCCATACATCATTCTTTATAATGTATTGCTATTATTTTGTCATGGCATCCATCCATTCTTTCTTCTCAACGACTTCTTCAAAGCAAGTAGGTTCATTTTCTACAAGATCACACATCAAGACCACATAGTTGGAGAATGGTTTAGGATTCTTGCTTTGTCTCATAGTTCCTTCTGGGCACCATATTTCTCTGCATCTTGAATAAGTTCTTTCACCCAAGCTGGTTTTCTCTTGTGAGAGATCGTCATACAGGGAGGTTCTTGAGATTCCATCATATCATGATCTTTTGAAATCTCATCATCAGGGGTCACTGCAACTCTGGGAGCTACAAGTTTTTCATATATTTTTTCAAGCTAGCAATTTTTTTTTCTCTCTTAGTGTTGCATCTTCATCAAAGGTTACATCTTTGTTGATCTCAATATGATGGTATCCTATTATGTAGATTTTGAAGGCCTTAGAGACTTCACAGTACCCAACAAATATTCTCTTCTTTCCTGAAGGATCCAACTTAGTTCTCTTTTATTTCGGAATGTGTATAAACACTAGACAACCAAATATTTTTAGATGGCTTACTTATGGCTTCTTTCCGGTGAACATTCCTTCGAGGGTTTTGAATCCAAGTGCACTATGGGATACTCTGTTCTGGACATATATTGTTGTTCTTGTTGCTTCAGCCCACAAGTGCATTGGAAGATTTTAATCATAAATCATAGTCTTTACTGCTTCCATAACCATTCTATTCTTTCTTTCTACTACACCATTTTGTTGAGGATTATAGAGAGTGGTGAGCTCCCTCTTAATCCCGACATCTCTGCAAAAGTTTTCAAATTCTTTTGAAGTATACTCTCCTCCATTGTCTGGCCTAGATTTTAATCATAAATCATAGTCTTTACCGCTTCCATAACCATTCTATTCTTTCTTTCTACTACACCATTTTGTTGAGGATTATAGAGAGTGGTGAGCTCCCTCTTAATCCCGACATCTCTGCAAAAGTTTTCAAATTCTTTTGAAGTATACTCTCCTCCATTGTCTAGCCTGAGTATCTTAATTTTTCTTCCGAAGAGGTTTTCTACCACAGCTTTGAAATCCTTGAACTTTCCAAGTACTTCATCTTTTGACTTCAAGAAATAAACCCAAGTCTTACGAGAGTAATCATAAAAGATACATAGTATACATGCCCTCTTAGAGAGGTTGATGGCATTGGACCGCATACATCTGAGTGGACAAGTTCCAAAATTCCTTCTAGTTTATTGTTGCTCTTTGAAAAAAGATTTTTTGTGTTATTTCCTTGTGCACATCCTTTACATACACCTTCGTGATCAACCTTTAGTTATAGTCAACCTGTAACTACCTTGCTCACCTATGGTAAGGCTTTGTAGTTGATGTGAGCTAGTCTTCTATGCCACAGTTCACAAGGACTTTCAATAGAGTGAGTCAAGGCTACATCTGAGTGACCTTTTAACTTGTACAAACCACCTTCCTCTATTCCAATAATCATTGCATCTTCTATAGTTTTTCTTTTAGACCACATAAGAACTTCACCATCTACGAATGCAACCCTAAAACCTTTCTTATCTAGAGCTGAAATAGAAAATAAATTCTTTTTTCAAACTTGGTACATAGAGTACATCCTTCATACTCATCAGAGTTCCTAAATCAAGTTTGTAAGTGGCTTCTCCCATTCCTTTGATTGGCTTCTCCCATTCCTTTGATTGGCTTCTCATCTTCAAGTGAAACTTTCTGGGGGGGGTGGTCCTTTATAAGGTTGGAGAGAGTGTTCTTTTGACCTATCATGTGCTTAAAAGCACCACTATCTATGAGCCAAGTATCCTCTCCAGGTGTCACAGATCCTGAGAGCGTAGAAAACAAAACATATTGTTCAATCTCTTCTTTAGCTAACTTCTTGGGTGGTTCATCATCTTCTGTTGCATGGGCATGATGTCTTTTTTTATTTCTCTTCTTGTATTCTTCCCTTCTGGAAGGACAATTCTTAACAATGTGTCCCATCTTATCACAATGATAACAATATTAGGAGAACAAATCTTTTCCCTTTCTTCGACTCTTATGATATTTCTGGAATCTCTTTGGAGAGTGAGACTCTTTATGAAAGTGTGTCTCCTTTTGAAAATGAGACTTTCCCTTTCCACCCTTAACATGAGAAGCTAGAGCTAGACCTTCATCTCTTAATAGAACGGATTCTCTATTAGCCACTATTGTTTTTTCTTGAACACATTCTTCTCATAAACTGTCAAATTGGAGTTTCTATTTTCTTGCAAAAATAGTTTGGATGAAGGCATCCCAAGGTCTTGTGAGACCTTTAAGAGTTGTCATCACGAGTTCATCTTCATCTAAGTTGTCTCCAATTGCCTCTATATGATCCTTGAATTGAGAAACCCTAGAGAAATAGTCTTGAATTGTTTCTCCTTTCTGCATCTTTGTATTCTTGAGTTGGGTTCTCAAGTTCATCTTTCAATTGATGTTATTTTCTTCATACATTTTGGTTAAGGCATCAAACATATATTTTGGAGTATTCTCGGAAGACACTTCAGGGATCAAGTGGTCGTTAATGAAATCTACAATTATTCTTTTATCCTTAATCATATATTTCTTGTACTTCTCTTTGACTACATTTTCTTCGAGCTCCAGTACATTTTCTTTTATGAATTTTGCAAGATCATTCTCTTCAAGAATGAACCCAATTTTGTACTTCCAGGCACGAAAATTTTCCACACCTTCTAACTCGTCAACAAGATTGGTGCTTGCAGACATCTTGACCTAGAGCTAAGAAAACGACCAAAAAATGAAAGTGCTTAGAAAATGAAATTGAACTTACCAGGAGATGCACTAGGCTGAAGCGAGTTTGCTAGAGTAGGGCATTTCAGAAAACTCCAAGTTTTACCCCTTGAAATTTGACCTACGCAATTCTGGACTGGTACTTATAGTACTGGTTCTAGTTCCCTGGTTTTTCGGTACCAATCAAAACTAGAGTTTGACTTTCCGAAGAATCTAGCCACTGAAAAAGTTCGTTCAAGCTGCCAAAAGATGTGTTAGGGCAAGGTGCACTTCCCAAAGTCCTCTTTGGTCAAAACTTCATCTTTAGTAAAAAGCCTTAATTTTCTTGTATAGCAACAAAAACATCTAGATACCTAGTGAAAGACGCTTTATTCAATCAAGCTCTGATACCATGTTAAGTTTTTACTGTTGTTATTAGGTTATTTCCAAATTTCATAAGCATTCAATGCATTTCCAAAACAACAATATAAAGAGGATCATTGAAAGAAACACAATCACAAGGTACATAGCATTTTATCTTGGGAAACCCTCGTGGGAGAGAAAACCCAACAAAACTTCCTCAATAATAGATTGTCAATACAATGCCAAGACTAAGACCAAAACACCAAAGATAGACCAAGATTGCACCTCTCTTCTCCTTCGTCGGACTTCTTGCAGCTGCCACTGCCTTCAATATATGTGCACTAGATGAGTGAGTGAATGTGTGTTCAAATGAGACACCATCCTCACATATAAATACAAGTTGAGGTGGCGCTAGAGTTGTGTCTCTTCACTTGGTGGAGCCGACTTTACAAATACTACCATACAAATATAGTTTGACCAATTGACAAAAGGGGTTTTGATCTTATACAAGACCCGACTTGATCAATCCGTAAAAGGGGATTTGATCTATACGATAATAACTCAATTATAAATAGAGTATTCTTCGAATTTACAATATTTCAACATTAATGATGATTTTCTTGTCATTAGGCAATCAGTGTTACAAGTCACTTCCAACATTCCATCCATACCATCTTCTTTGTTATGGTAGGTATATCATATTTTCCTACCATGTTAATGTTGTGAGAGCATATAAATCATAACCCTTCTTTCAGTTGGCAGGATTCACAAACTCGATGGTAACAAGTCGAGGGTCCCCTACTCTACCTTTGCATCTAAATTCATGTCTATGGTAGTCCAAGTGGAATAGTTATTAGTTCATCAATATCTCCTTTAAAATGTCATCTTTGTGACTTTGCCTATTCAAGGTTCTGAAATGGTACCACGGTAATTACAACAAATTTAACTCCCTCCTGTTGAGATTTTGTTTCACATTAATACCTCTCTTCCCTTCTTTCCTAGATTGATAATATTTTTGTAAGAATCAAACCATTCACACCATACATTCCAAACAATTACGGACTTTGATATGTTCTTAATTTCAATATTAAAAAGTATTTTTTTCTCTTAAACATGGGTCAATGATAAATAATCTCATTCACATCCAACAATACTTTTCCTCAAAGATAATTGCTTTCTACTTCAAAATTTTAATTAGCTTTGTGGTTTGGATTGGATGTTTTTTGCACATGTTTGCACCAATTCAAAGCAAAATTGTCAAAATAATCCATATTGCTTAACAAGTCTCTCTCCCTTCAAACATGAAAATGGCTAGAAGGGAAAATCTTTGCCTACATTTCCATGTTCAACATAATACCCTTGTTATTGCTTGAACTCCTGGAAATCTCATGTACTTGGAGAGTCTCCATGCTTGATCTCAATTCACTTTCATAAGTTTCATTTTGTAGGCTTTGAAAACTGCACTCACATTTCCCTAATTAGGCCTTCATGAAATCAACCTTCCACACATCCTACAACGACAGAAAATTATTGTCGTCAACAAAGCAAACAGTACCCTTCAAGTGCACACACATATTCAATGCAACAAAATATGACCTTAAATTTATAGCAACAAAATATGACCTTTAATTTATAGCAACAAAATAAGATGTTAAATTTAAAATGGCATGTGTACTAGTAGCATTATAAAACGGTTATGGCAAATTTCAGAAGTCTTGCATGACACCTGCAAAAGGAGTGTTTGTTAAAATGTGAACACCCATTGATTTTATTTGCTCCATTTTAAGACAATTAATATTGATCACAATGAAGATTCAAAATTGATGACACGTCACATAGTTCTTTAATGAGGTGGAACGTATTTGGAGTTCCAAGGGGTTTTATTGTGGCTAGTAGCAAATCTAAAATTTAGAGCACTTTCTTTAGCTTACTAGGATCTGCTTATAAGACTGAAATGGCTTGTATCAATAACTCTTATTGTTCAAAGAGCATAAAAATGAAAGAGACATAATATGGATTTGGTTAACTTCTATGTACTTTGTAGTAACGCATACCTATTTCCAAAAACAGGAAAGACACAAGTATCTAAAACAGCTTCAAGTAGAAGCCAATCTTGATTAGTTTTCAACGTCAGTGCATTTGGGGCAACATTTTTGTGGAGCCTAAGGAGACATTGGACCTGAATATCATGGAAGTGCAACTAGCTGCTACAAAACATTCTGGGGAGGTTATCCTCTACGATAGCAGGTGAAGTTGTGAATATCAAAAATATATCAGAAAGGATTATGATTATATATCTTACTCATGTTTGTTGGCTTAGTGTTCGGGCATCAAATGTTTTCCCAATAAGGCACCATTCGAGAACTTGTGTACTAGGCAGGAGAATCAGAATTAGTGAAACTCGTATAGTTCATGTGTTGACATTGAAACTATTTAACATCCTTTTATCTTAAACCCTGCACTCCGGGAGAATAGAAGGAAGAAAACCTGTTCTTGTTTATCCATTTACAATGCTGTATGTAGTATGTATGTGTTTGTATTGCCAGGAATTAAAATCTTATGGACTAATATAATCAATATTCTTGACACTGCAACCATAGCCCAATGGTTTTGATTTGGGGAGTTTCAGTTTCAAAAGCACCGACACCATATTTGTTAGGTGCCCAGGTTCTAGCCCCAACAGTGTCCTGGAAAAATAGGGCCACTCTGAACAAAATATTGAGCAGCCAAATGGAGATGTTCAAAAACTTGTAAGCAGCTAGTACAGACCTCCCAAGCCATGGTGAGTACATATGGGTGCCTAATAAGCACAGAATTACATCAGCTTGAAATAAAAAAACAAGTTCTAGCATGGCTGTGGGCATATACACTGGCAATGAAGGCACCATGGGTGTTATTTTGCTGGTCCTAGCGACCCACAGAATCCTCCGAATCGGCTCCAAACACTACTTATTGCACAAGTGACAAACATACACTCACCTGTACAGAGCATGACATGCAAAATATTTCCTCAATAACTCTTTATTTCAAGGTACTCAATTAAATTGCCACTACATAAATATCACCCCCTCCTTTTTTTGACTTTATCTGCTCCTTTGGCTTCTTACATATGTGAGAGTGCTCTTCCTGCCAAAATGTTCTCTTGAATTTTTCTCTGCAAAAAAGTTCTCTGTTTTGCAATCTTATTGAAAGTTCAGTAGTTTCTGCACAAAATTTCTCTGCAAGTATTTGCTGACAAGAACCTTTCATTTAAGAAGGTAATGTCTACACCAAATAGCTTCCAACCTTAAGAGATCAGAAGGTAAGAGTTTTGACATGAAATACTGCATCTGTCCTTTACATGCCTTCAAGGCAAATAGTAACAAAGTTTCCCTAAGAACAACATCTTACCTACAAGAAGAGCATTTGGAATTTTTGCATTCAAAACCTTTGCAATATTTGCTCCATGTTTTCCACTTCAAGTAGCTTAATGCCGGTATATTGCATCAAGAGGTGCATTCTACAGCCCAGTATGAGGGAGATTATAACAAATGATTGAGTGTAATGCTGATGCGTAACAAGGTTTCCCGAAGAACATCTTACCTACAAATAAGGGCATTTGGAATTTTTGCATCCAAAACCTTTGCAATATTTGCTCCATGTTTTCCATTTCAAGTAGCTTAACATAAGTATATTGTGTCAAGAGGTGCATTCTACAGCCCAAGTATGAGGAAGATTATAACAAATGATTGAGTGTAATGTTGATGCATTCTACAGCCCAGTATGAGGGAGATTATCCCTAATGATCGAATGTAACACTGACATCATCATACATCCTATGTAGACTAATATAATAATAATTAAAAAAAATATTAACAAAAATGAATGTCAACATTGTAAATTAAAAATTGAACTTATCAACACACACATACACACCAGTGTAGAACTATCTCATCCCCCGATCTATCAAGGCCTGCCAAGAGAGATCGTGTCACTTAAGGTGCAAAGAGGAAAGCTTTGCACTGAGAGGGATTTGATCATCTCCTCACTTGATAGATCCAGAGTTAAGATAGCTTTATACTGATAATTAAAAAAAGCCAAACTGATTTCCTGCACATCAAGTAACTTAAAAGGAAGTTTATAATAAAATACTAGTACTGATGTCCAGCATATTGCCTTCAGGCTCTATTTATTTGACTGGAGAAAATCCTATTTCTGGTATAGTGATAAAATAAATTGAGCAAACCATACTAATGCAAACAGGAGTTCAAACAAAACATGATCTAATATAATCAACTATGAATTGAACAGATATAGCTCCAAATGACAGCATCAAACATATTGAAATAGTTTCCAAAATGACAGCCACAAGCATGGCTCATAAACTCAGCACAAGAAGTGGGACTTCCTTTCATGAATTCATAGACATGTACTCTGAAAGATCACAACAGGCTTGGTACATCTCCTCTACAAAGGTGTTCAATGAATTGAGAAAGATGCCAAGAACTGGGAAAACAATCATCAAGCTCTGCTTGAAAAATTGTAGAGAATCAACTGCCACATCTACCCAAATTTTTATCCTGCACAAATGTGATCGTAACATTTTGCACAATTATCTAACATTAATAATGCACTCTTGAATCCTTGCTTCCAATAATATCAAATGGAGGAAACAAAGTTTCTTAAATTCGTAAATATGCTATCTATGGCACTAATTTCAGCTACTCTGAATAATCACAGTTGAACAATTTTTGTCCATCAACCTGTGGTTAAAACTACTATAGCACATCGATATGCATGATAAAGTGAACAAATAGATTGTGATATTTTGTCCAATTATTTTTCAATTTTACAATGGTAATGGCCACTACGGTCGTATAACCTTCTGCTCCTTGTTTAATGCATGATAAACTAAACATATAGTGAAATCAATGATTTTAAGCTTCCCTTGAAATGTGTACATCAAAAATAAATCAGAAGACCAAAGCATCCTATCTTCCATTGAGAGGTAGGCCATCCATATCCGGTACACTAAGCATTCAACTTAAGATGTGGATAATGCTACCAGGCGATTTTCAAGTTAAAATTCAATGTAGCATCAAGGAACAATCCTAGATGAGCACAACTGGAAGGAACAATTAGAGACCACAGAGGCTATGTGGACATAAAGTGAAGTGTGGAATTGGAGTAAACCTCCAGAGTTTTCAACAATGGTGATACGAATGAAACTGAGCCTCTATATGGGAATAAGAAAACTAATGTCAATGTAAACCCACAAGAGGCTTGGAAGGGCAGCAATTCAATAGTGAAAAAGTTTTGCTGAATATATTGGAATTCTTTTGCTCAAGGAACCGGAATTTTTTCTACTACATTAGAAGAAAATAACTTCAGCCATGCTGGGAAACCCTTCATCCCAACCAAATAGTAGTAAAAGAAAAATTCAATGGAACTAGAAAAGGAACTCGTTGACAGCTTCAAGGGAATAGAGACATCATGCCATCAATAAGCTGTGTTCAAAAATGATCATGTAAGTACCTAAAGCTTGTGTAGGACTGATAGTGCATATAAGGGAGAGAAGAATGGTTTTGTAACATTCTGCTCATTGTTATGCTTTAAAGTTTAAACTTAAGCCCCATTATGAAAGTGTTCAAAAGAGAATCTCGAAGTAGAAAGGAGGTAGAGAGGATGAATGAGAGAACCTGATGCACTCATAGGAAGCTATGCCAATCGGAGGATAAAGGCTGAGAAAGAAGCCATTTCAAAGCACAAAAGTTTACAAAGATAATATCTGCACTTTGTATCCCCCGTGTTTTCTCCTCGTGTACTTAAAAGGTTAATACAATGTACAATTTCCAGTTAAAATTTTAGTAGCATTTCCATTAAAGATATGATTTGATTATTATCATTATATAGAATCACAACTACTCATAAAGCAGAGGTCGTGGGTTCAGTTCCTTCAGGGTCTAATTTCATTCACCCAAAAACAGAGTAGAAGAGCATAATTAAATTCAAATACCCACAAGAAAATTGAACTTTTCCTTTGAATTCCGACATAAACATGGGTATTTGAATTGTAAGGACATATAGTGGAAATATGTGTACTTTTTCTGTCTGCTTGTGTAATATTCATGTGCATCCTCAGAATCACTCTCAGGGCATAGGTGATTAATGCGGTCAGAAAGAGTCTTGATTTTATTGTTACTTTCCTCTTATCATTCCTTCCAGACATGTTTATAACCCTCGAGCCGATTCAGATTGAAACAGAAACCCCATAACTGGATAAATGGAAGTATATGAACGATTGGTGCCAAAAAGAGAGGAACCTACAATGGGCTAGATCATAAATGGTAGAAAAGGACTCTATTCAAAATGGAATATGTTCTTTGTATTTCACATTGCTATATATATGAGAGAGAGAATGGGGGGTGGCCCCACCCAACATGGGCTAAGATAATGTCTGTTCCTTGATATTTATCTGTGACCAAAATTATCATAGCTGTTTTCTTGATTTTTCATTCAATGTAATGGGAATCTAGGTCAGGTCATAGGTTTCACAGGAAAGAAGTAGAAGAAAAGAGAAGTATTACTATGGAACGAAATCCCGACATAAGGATATGCCATCATAGCAAGATAGCTTCCGACATCACATAAATAACAACCACAAGCCAAATATAGCCCACAAGGCATGACACTGAAACCGCCACCAATGTTAGTCCTTGTTAGGAGTGAGGGAGGATGCTATCACATCAACCTGGGGACTTGCATCCCAAATCTTTTGGTGTGGTTAATGCCTTGTAAACCATCTACCTAACCTTGTAGGCATCACTTCTGCCACAAGCCTCCCTTGGTGGTGGTTCTTGTAGCATTGCATGTTCTTCCTATGGATCTCTTAATCTTTGCTCGTGGCTTACTTGCTAAGAGAACAGTTGCAATCAGATTATATGAATATTTGCTCACGGAATCCAAAAAAAATAACCCCTCTTTGAAGTCTGGTATGATCTCTAGTTTAAGCTCTGGAAACTGGTTTTCCATGTTGGTCTATTATAGTCTTCCTTTGTTT
>JASDQU010790081.1:71483-87078 GCA_032191745.1 Picea mariana | reverse complement strand
AGGTTGGCTCGTGATGAGACCCCCTTTCTCTTGGCTATGCCACCAAGAGCCACTACCCTGGTTTGGTGACCAGATAGATGGTAGTGTCATACCGCTACATGCCCATGGACCTAATAGGCCGGCTCATGATGAGACCTCCCATCCACCAACTAGACCTTGAGTTTTATTTTATCTTGCAGGTCCCCTTTTCTTACTAAGAAGCCTTTTATTGCTTTCTCGGGAATCCCTGGGTGAAGCATCTCAAAGGTTTTATTTCGACTTTTAACTCTTGCCAGCTACTTTTACCCTCTGGGCCTTTAGCCCCTTCTTCCCACAAGGCAAGGTACAACCCTTCCTAGTGTGGCAAACCCAATTCCTGAACCAAGGTAGGGGAAGATGAGAGGGATAATGATGAAAAATGGTGAGTATGGAAGGAATGGACGATGACCTTTCATAGACCCACCCAGTGGCAACTCATCCTAAAGGGAACTAGCTTACTAGGGCATTCTATCACCCCCCTAGGTATGAACAAGTTAAAAAGCATAATTTCCAAGCAAACGTTATGAAATAAAGGAGAGTTCAGTGCAACACATTCAAATGCTTCGAAAATCAGAGTGACACATATGGCTCTCAGTACTCCATGTATAGGACCATGTATGCCAAGCACATTTATGTCACTAATGATAGAGGTATTACAACCATGAATTGGTAAGTATGTGGTAGTTTACTTGGATGATATGCTAAGTTTTAGGAGTAGAGAAGACCATATGAAACATCTAAGGCTGATGTTTAAAGCATTGAAGAAGGAACAATTTGGTATTAACTTGAAGAAATGCAAATTCCTCAAGGAGAAGCTAATGTACCTTGGGCTTGTTGTGTCCAAGGATTAATTATGTATGTATCCACAAAAAGTGAAGGCAATTCTAGATTGCCCCACACCTCATAATGGCAATAAGGTGAGAAATTTTCATGGCATTGAGAGTTTTTTAAACAAAAAAATCATCAAAAGATTCAATAGGATATGTAGGTTGATAATAGAGTGTATGAAAGTGTGAGGATTCCTAAGGAGCATGACAACGCAATGAAGTTTTGAGTTGTTGAAAAAGAAGATAACAAAGGCACCTATGCTGGAGTTACTTGATTTCAACGAAGTATTTCATTGTGGATTATGATGCAAGCATGTTATCAATTGACGCAAACTTGGGTCAGGAGGGAAGGTCGATAGCATCCTTCAGTGAGAAATTGAATGAAGCACAATGTAAGTATTCTACATGTGATCTTAATTTTTATGCCATTATGCAATTGTTGAAGCAATGGAGACATTATCTCTAGACAAAGGAGTTCATTTTGTATATGTACCATTAAATGCTAAGTTCATTAATAGTTAGTCAACACTAAATCAAAGGCATGTAAGATGGGTCCTCTTTTTGTAGAGTTACTCTTTCGTGTTGAAGCAAAGTTATAGAATAGAACCATTTTGTAGTGTTAGAATTTTCAGGGCAAACTAGAAACAGATATACCTTTTTAATTTTATTTGCCACTGAAGTGTTGAATCAGCAATATATTTACAAATTCTGATGTAAAAAACCAATAACGAAAATAATACAATGGATCCGAACATTAACCAAACAAGTTTCCCTGAGGTGCTTGATGTTGTCCTCTTTTCTGTATGCTCAGAAAAAGCTTTAGGTGTCATGTATCAAACCCTCAGGGGTAGATCTCATCATGAACTTATGAACAGTTTTGCCAAGAAGAACTTTAAGGAAATAACAGAAGACCAATCAGCATACCAATCATCAAGAAGTGGCTGAAACAAAAGACACCACTGTCCAAACTAGAGGTTGAAAGGAAGGTCACTAACAACCTTAAAAAATTGTCCAAAGGATATAGAATTTCTACAGCAGTAGACAGAAATAACAAAGCAGAATTAGGGCTGCTACAGTAAACCCTAATTAGGTTACTAACAGTTGTAAAAAGGTTGCATACACAGAACACAAAGGGAGGACAGTGACCGCAACAAAAGGGCACCAACAACTAAACAGGATCAGCATACAAGTGGCACCAAAAAGGAAACAACGACAGCAAGTAGGAGGCACCAGTACTGAAGCAGTGGTCGAATAAGGGTGATGGCACCAACAAGAGAATTAGCAGCAAGCTGGAAGAAAAGACCCTAGGGGTCTGTGGCTGCTAAACCCAGGAAGAGGGACTGATCCAAGAAGGGTCGCACCTTATACCCAGCAAGAAAGTTGATCCAAGAAGGGCTGCACCTTATACCCAGCAAGAAAGTTGATCCAAGAAGGGCCGCACCTTATACCCAGCAAGGAAGTTGATCCAAGGAGGCCACACCACAAAACAACAAGTGAACTGATCCAAGGAGAGGGCCTCATCACTTATACCAGCAAGAGAAACGGATCATAGGAAAGTCGTACCACAAACCAACAAGAAAAGACTGAAACAAGGAGGTCGCACCACTAAACCTCAGCAAGAGGACTGTCCAAGAAGGTCGCATCTTAACCAGACTGAACAAGAAAGGAAGTCACAGCGAAAACACCAAACTGAAGCAAGGAAGGCTGCAGCAAAAATCAGACCAAGTGAGCTAAAGGAGGAAGAATGAATTAGTGAGTGAGAGAGGGGAAGAGATCTCCTTTTATAGTTTAGGTAGGGGTTAGGGTTAATTAAACTAACCCTATCTTTAGAGTTAAATTTAAACCCAACAATAAAATAAAATAAAATAATTAATATTTTAATCATAAAAATATTAATTAGAAAGTCAACAAGTCAAGATGACTAGAAAAAACCAAACACCACATAAACATTGAGAAGGACGTGGCTCTTCTTCAATGGCAAAATGTCCACAAGGGTCTCATGATAACTTATAAGCTTTTATCATCCTAGCATAAGAGGAAGGTCAATGATGTGAGCATGTCCTTCTTCTTAACAACTCCTAGGTCTCATGGACCATCCCGGGAGAAAAGAAGATCACACGTCATCTCGGCTTGGTACTTAACCAAGAACTACCTGGTCCCAGAGCAGGATACCCCAGAACGCAGCTGAGGGCCATAGATCACAACTAGGGTCTTATCCACCAAGGTACACAACCAAGGATCAATCCAAGCGTTGAGCAAGGATTCCCTGGAACACATCCAGGGGCCATAGAACACATCTAAGGGACTTATCCACCAAGGTACACAACCAAGGATCAATCCAAGCGCTGAGCAAGGATTCCCTAGAACACATCCACGGGCCCTAGAACACATCTAAGGGACTTATCCACCAAGGTACACAACCAAGGATCAATCCACGCACCGAGCAAGGATTCCCTGGAACACATCCAAGGGCCCTAGAACACATCTAGGGACTTATATCATCAAACTGCTTGGTCCCTGACCAAGAACCCCAACAATACACTGGGGGGGCTCACTAGAGTCTTTTTCCATGGCTCTAACTGCTTGGTCCCATACCAAGAACCCCAGGAGTGTGATGGGGGGCCTAAATCTCAACTAGGGTCTTTGCCATCCTCCTGGAAAATGGCTCTTGCAGCTGCATTAATTTTAACATGTAGAAACAGTAAGGAAGAGTTCTAATGTTGGCAACAATGAAGAACAAAAAAATTGGTTTCAAGCAAATTAAGGACTTGTTTAAGCACGATAAAGATTTTAGACATGTCGATGTGTATAAAATTGATGGCACAAGTCGAAAGCACATGATTAGAGTTATTTTTCCAGGATATATACTTGTTTAGAAAAAAGTCATAACTTATCACCAAATGTTCAATGTACAAGAAATTGATTAGAGGATTGCACAATGGTAAATTAGGAGGTCACTTTCGGCACAATAAAAGTTTGTTCTAGAGGTCCCGCCCTTAGGCCCCTAAGAGTTCACGAGACGAGCACTAGGATTTCGTGAACTGCACCTGCTCCTTTGCCTTACCCACTATCTAAGAAAAAGTTTGAACTCATACACCTACTCATTCATACTCACTAAGAAACTTATAGGTTGTATAGAAGGCTTACACTCATATACCCATCCATTAATTCGAAAGAATAGAAGGTAGGATAAGAAGGTAGGGCCACAGAAGCAATCCTTTTAAACAAGTCACTTATTGAGTATGAGATATTTGAGGCTCAACCCTTGATGACATCTGACAAGGGTCAAATCGCTAGTCCGAGCAATAAACATACTTTATTGTACTACTTGACCAAATTTTAAGAGGCAAGCATCAAGGAGATCTCATCCCTAAAATTTACTTGGCCTCCCAATGTTTAGACATGTGGGGAAGGTCCTATAGTGACTAACAACAATTCCTAAAAAGAGGTTATAATATGGCAAACTATATTGCATGTTGCAATAACATAATTTCTTAAACAAATCACAAGTTTAAATTGGAAATTTCTAAGAGTAACTCGCACATACTCAAGCCACCACCATGTTAAGGAAGAGCAAGATGCAAGAGTTCCAAATGGAATATGCCACCCAAATGTTCGGTTTCCTTGTATACAAGAAAGAAACCATACATACCATACTTAACATATATTTTAGTGGTTGCTTAGTCATGGTTTTAAAAGTTGAAATCGAACTCAAAATTGATTGAGGGTCAAACTGAACTTGAATCAAAATCGGATCGCCATCTAGAAACAAATCAATCTATGAATTGGTCCACTAAAATATATATAAAATATCAAAACTTCAATTAAAATATTTAATAAAAATATAAGGTTTGAATAGATTCACAATGCAATTCAAGGTCCCCAAGAGGTGAGTAAATATCAACTAGTTCTAGTTCTAGTTCGGCAAGTTTTTAAAACACTAAGCTAGCATAAATTGACGATACCTACCATACTACCCAACTAACTAGCATAATCCATTCCACCAGCTAAAAATAACAATGCATGGTAGAAAATTTAAACTAAACTAGCATTAACAAGAACATCCATTATTAAAAAAATGAAATGAACACATGGTATCCATGAGCGCAATATCCTATCCAAAGCCTTTCATTAATTGAGTCAAATGATAGCGAACCATACAAAGTTGTATTTTCCATTATTTATACAAAAAATCTCATCAATACCTAACAAAACTACTTATGCATGCTTACAACATTAAAATAGCTCTTAATGTGAGCACGCATTTTATGCGAAGGAAAAAACAAAAAAATTGCTTGCATGTAGTTATTATTATTAGCAATCCCCAAGGGTGAGTTCAATCGGTTGAACCATCCACCCAAGGCACATTACCAATGAGGAGGCCTTAGGTCACAGGCTCAAATCCAATCGAGTCCCTCAGGTTACCAGCCGTTATTAGGGCTGACAATTGAGTCGCCCATCGTCTGCATATTATGGGGAAGGAGGGGGGTCCATGAGGTTTTCCTTGGAAAAAATTATTATTATTAACAAGACTATCATATTTAACGTTGCAATCCAACCTACAGATCATGCTTAATCAATGCCTAGACCCTCAAACACAAAACTATGTGTTCAATATTTAATTTCTTCATCATCATGCATCGTCTCAAAAGGCTTTTTCTAAGTTGGAAACATTGAACAATAAATATGATCGTCATGCTATAACATCCATTGAAAAAGTCATTGCATTATAGCCCTTCGATCAAGACATTCCTAATGGCATATATTAGTTTTCTAAGTTGGAAACATTGAACAATAAATATTATGATCATGCCATAGCATCCATTGAAAAAGTCATTGCATTATAGCCCTTTGATCAAGACATTACTAATGGTATATATTAGTTTCATTTATAGTACAATACTAAACAAACACAAGCATGGGGTATATGTTTACAAAATGGGCATGAGCATGTTGTTTAATAGAAAAGTACCTATAGTCACCCATTGTACATCTTAACAATAAGAAAAAATTTAGTAGCCAATATTTGCAACTTAGTTCATTTTTTTTTCATTTTTACCAAATCAATAAGGTTTCTCAATGGTAAAGCCCAAAGGGGGTGGTTCCATTACTAAACAACAAGGAGTTTTCCACCAAGGACTAGAGTTCAATTTTTGTAGGCCATTTGACCCCTAAGGTTGCAATGGCAACACCAGAGGTAATGGTTGAATGTGTGGTTGCACCCAAAGTGATTATATTAAATGATTGCATGACTCGTGCACACATAAATGGATCAAACCTTGCCCTGTTGGCATCCTTAAGACAAAACACTAACCATTACAACCACAATTTCTTCACATCTAACATGGAAATTTGTGAAGTACCTCTGGTTAAATGGTTCAAACAATAGCCTATTGAACATTCCTCCCTGCATTTTCCCTCTAGACTGAATCTCTAAGGTGATGTTGAGTGGGGTTTCAATTAGCTCCAGTCTTCGCCCCCCCTAAGTGCCTCTTTGATGCCTTAGGAGCTCCATAAGGTTTAGATGAGAAGAAAAGGAGGGGCAAAATGGCTCACGACTGTTGTTATTGCAGATGCCCTAGCGAAATGTGATGATTGAAGCATGGCCTCCACCCATGCAAAATGGAAATTGAGGAAGTCATGGGCATGGCCATTAGCTCGATGTTGGAATGGGAAAAGTGGAAGGACATTAAGCTAAAGGGAAGTAACAAGGGGCAAACACGCACTAGAGGTAGGCAAGCACCTCCTCCTTATTCGAGATTAGGAGAAAGAATCTTTAGCGACCCTAATTATCTTGAGTGGTAAGTATCTAAACAATTAGTGACTCCAAACAACCTTCCTAACCTCGTGGCGCACATCTCAGTCCATCTCAATCTCCCCACTGCCCTCAACTCCAATGAAGACTTTGAAGACTCCACTTATCCCTATCTCTCTCAGGACTCTACTAGCCCTTTTGTGGGCGCAATTAGCAACCTTGTGACCAAGGTGGAACCTAGTATGGATGCCCCATATTGGACCTTGATATCTACATTTTTTGTTTATGTTTTGCTGCATACTTCTTTTGTTAAATCGGTTTATTAGAATATATACCTGCATATCGTTAAGCAGGGTAGTTTTGTTAGACTATCTACGTATGTTAGATTGTTAAATTATCGAGCTTGATTTAACATGCAGATTATTTCTTTAGTTTCTTCAACGCTTTAAGCCCAATGTGATTTATCAACCAGCAAAATGAATACTTCGAAATGATGAACAGAAGTAGAAGAGGTACTCAAATAGAATCTCACACATGCACAAAAATTTACCCTGGGGAAACCCTATACAGGGAGAAAAACCTCAGCAAACAATTTTCCTTTATTGCAAATAATATGTAAGATCAAGTACAATAATCCACCATGAAATAACCTCACTGTTAAACCAGCAAACACAAAAACTTCACTGACTTTTACAGCTGATATAAACAACACTATTCGTTGTCCTTTATTGTTGATATAGACAGCATTGTTCGTTGTCCTTTACCACTGATATAGATAGCACTAATTGTTGTCCTTTATTGTTGATATAGACAGCATTATTCGACTCCTTCACTGTTGACATAGATAGCACTAATCATTGTCCTTTAATGCTGATATGGACAGCACTAATCGCTCACCTTTATTGCTTTGTCTCCTTCATTCTTGCGCTGAATAACCTGTGTGTTTAGAAGAGGAGGTGGAGCTCTATATATAAAGGCATGGAGAGGAGAGGAGAGTGGACTTAATTTAGAAGGAGCCTACATGTCTTTTGCCACTAGACTCAACTCAAATTAGTAACTTGACTTGACTAAACTTCGCATGCCAACTCGCCCTTGAGACTTGGCTTATGCATGGCATGCAACTCAACATGCAACTTGACATGCATGCAACTCGACATGCAACATGCAACTCGACTTGTCAACTTGACTTTGACCACATACAACTTGTCTTTTACAACTTGAGTTTGACAACTCAGACTAAACATGCAAACTCAACTTTTACAATTGAGTTAGGTAACTCGAAATTCTTTTCATGGTGGATAATGTTACACGTGCCAATGCACTAGATCAATACATTTACATTATTTGCATAAGGAAGATTGTTTGTTTCTAGCTCATAGGAATTGTACATTCAATCTAACTTTTGCTAGATGCCTCGACTTTTGCTCATGGCTCACAAGACTCGACTAGGCTCACAAAGGTTGTACGTTGCCCCTGACTTTTGCACTAGTCTATCTATGCTCACAAAGGTTCTGCGTTCCCCCTGACTTTTGCATTAGACTTACATCTTGACTTTTGTCTTAGACTTACAAAGCTTCTTCCTTTGCCTTGGCTAAACTCACAAAATCATATAGCATCTCATTCGTCCTAACTTTTGGTTTGACTCACAGAGGTTGTATGTTCTCTCTAGCTTTTGTCAATACCTCACAAGACTGGTTGATTCTCCAAATCTCCCTGGCTAGCCTCAGGGTGGCCCACATGGCCTCTCATTAGAGAATGACTCCTGACGCTGCCAAATTTAACACTCCCTCTCAACAAGGGAGTCATTCTCAACCACACCAAGCTTGCATCTCAGTTGCACAAACTGTCTCAATGGCAATGGCTTGGTGAGGATATCAGCTACTTGCTCGCTCGTGGCTATGTATTGTAGCTTTACAGTTTTTTCTCTGGACCATGTCTCAAATGTAATGGCATTTCATGTCAATGTGCTTTTCACTAATAGTTTGGGCCTAGCTAGTCACTTACAGAAGACTACAGTAAGTCGAAAGAAAGCAAGTGTCTCTGAAATCAATACATCAATATACACATATTATACTAGCATAATAGATACGTTGAGTTTACCTAGTAGTTGAACCAGTTACATATCTAGAAAATCGAGATCGAGTTGACCCAGTTCCAGGGGCAGATTTAGTTCCAGGTGAAGAAGATCCATAACCACTAGTGATAGGTCGAGATTCGTTCTCACAGATGGATGATAATATGTGATTGCGCCATATCTATGTCCTTGCCATAATAGACAACCCTTGAAATACTTAGTTCTTTGTCAGCTTTATGCAACATTGATTATCACAATGAACCATCGTCGGCTCTAGCTTATCACCAAACAAACCAGAAACCAATTTTCTGAGCCATACTACTTCCTTGCTAGCATCACTTGTTGCAATGTACTCGGCCTCTGCTGTACTCTTTGCAATGGATCCTTGTTTCCTGCTTGACCATGAGATCATAGCGGATCCTAAACTAAAGCAGTATCCGAAAGTACTTTTTCGATCCACTGGGCTTCCTACCCAATCAACATCTGCATACACATGCAGAAACAAACCACCACTGGATGTATATCTCAAATCATAGGTAATGGTCCCACTGAGATATCTCAAGATGTGTTTTGCTGCCACCCAGTGTCTATGTCTCAATTCAGCCATGAACTAACTCATTGCAATCACTGCATAGCATATACCTGGTATGGATCATATACATCAATGATCCAATCAACTGCCTATACATGGTGGGATCCACCAAATCTGAACTTGTATCGGAATCATGCAGCTTCCTCAGGTTGCTAATCATCGAAGTAGACATGGATACAATCCATCGTACCAAACCTCTTTAACACATCCATTGTGTATTTACCTTGTGCCAAAAATATCTCACCCTGTCTTTGCCACACTTCTAATCCTAGGAAGTAATGCATCAAGCCTAAGTCTTTCATCTCAAATTCTAAGATTAGCTCCCTCTTACACCAGGCTATTAGCCCTTCATCTCCTATCAAAAAAAGATCATCAACATACAGGATTAATATAACAGGTTGGTTCCCTATTATCTTGAAGTACAGATTCGGATCAGCTTCACTTTTCTGAAAGCCCGAGCTTTTAAGAAAGCCATCAATCCTGTCATACCACACTTTGGGAGCCTGCTTAAGACCATACAAGGCCTTCCTTAGATTGCATACATGAATGTCTTTATTATGCAGTACAAAACCATATGGTTGTTCCACAAAGGCCTCTTGTTCAATCTTTCCATTCAAGAATGTTGTTTTTACATCCATCTGATGTAGTTTCCAACCAAGAACTGAAGTTAATGCAATAATAACTCGAATGGAGGTATACATGGCTACAGGGGCAAAAGTCTCTTCCTAATCAATTCCTTCTTTCGGAGGGAAGCCTCTGGCTACAAATCTTGCTTTGAAATTTTCCACACTCCCATCGGCTGCATGTTTGATCTTATAGATCCATTTGGAAGAGACCATTGATTTGTCCTTTGACCTCGACACAATGTCCCAGACATTGTTCTTTAGAATAGACCTGTATTCCTCAAGCATGGCGTCCATCCACACTTGTAATTTATCTACTTCTTCAAATGAAGAAGGCTTGGCATCACTAATGTTGCTCATCAATGCAACATAGTCTCAATACCTATGAGGCCTCTTGCTTTCCCTGAAAGTTCCTTTGGGAGCAACTATCTTTTCTACTTCCTACATTGTTTCTTTAAGCCATCCTGGCTTCCTTTTGGATGGGAGGTTCTTCAAGAGTTCTTTCCAACTCTTCAGCAGGTTCTAGGGGCTCATTTGGCCATTCACGAGGTTCCTCCCTCTAATCATCTAACTCTTCATTTTCAAAAGAGGGTGAAGCTGGTTGAACTGCTTTTAATTCTTGTCGTAGCTCTCTGGATTTCTTGAATGCGGCTTCCTCATTGAAAGTCACATCCCTGCTTACCTCTATCTACCTCTGACCTAGTACATATATCCTGTAAGCCTTGGAGTTCTTGTTGTACCCCACAAAAACCCCTTTCTTGCCCAAGGGTTCCATCTTTGTCCTCTTTTCCTTGGGGACATGAATATATACTAAACACACAAATATCCTTAGATGCCCTACTTCAGGTTTGGTCCCTGAGAAGACCTCTTCAGGAGTCTTGTCCTTCGAGATAGCATGAGGAAACTTGTTCTGAATATACACGTCAGTGGAGGTAGATTCTACCCATAAGGAATTTGGTAGATCCTGGTCAAACATCATGGATTTTGCTACCTCACATACTGATTGTTTTTCCTCTCAACAACACCATTTTGTTGAGGGTTATGTGGCATGATCAACTGTCTCTTAATTCCTGCTTCCTTGCAGAAGTTCTCAAACTGGAGAGATTCAAACTCTCCTCCATTTTATATTCTAAGAGTTTTGATGTGTTTCCCTATCTGCTTTTCAATAAAGGCCTTATATTATTTAAACTTATCAAATGTATCACTTTTCAATTAAAGGAAATAGATCCAATATTTTCTAGAGCAATCATCAACAAAAACGACATAATACAGGCAGCCACTAAGACGGGGAGATGACATGGGACCTCACACATCAGAATGAACCAGATCTAAGATGCCCTGAGCTCTACTGTCACTGTTAAGAAATGCTTTCTTTATATTTTTACCAAGCATGCATCCTTTACAAATTTCATTTTTACTAAAAGAAATAGAGGGCATGCCACATACCATATTCTGCAAATATGGAAGTTCTTTGTAATGAAGATGTCCAAGCCTTCTGTGCCACAACTCGCTGGAGCTAGACGTAGCATGAGCTAATGCCTAAGCTGACTGTCCCGTCACAACATATAGTCCTCCTCTGCGACTCCCAATAGGTTATGTTGTACTCAGGTGGCTACCTTTGTCCCACAGAAGTGCCTTCTTGTCCTTGAAGATAACTCAATATCCCTTGTCCTCAACGGTTGCAACTGATAATAGATTCTTCCTGAGCCCTAGCACATATAATACTTCATTAACATGAAGCATTGCTCCAGATTCCAATCTGAAGGAAATAGAACCTACTCCCTCTATCTTGTAACATTTGTCATCCCCAACTCAACTTGCTTTGCAAAAGATTTCTTCTTGAAATCTGAAAGAATCTCCTTGTACCATGTCATGTGCTTTGATGCACCACTGTCTACTAACAAAATTTTCGGCCCTGTGATAACTGTACTAGATAAAGTAGAAACCAAGTAATATTCTTTTCTATTTTCTCTTTCATTAGAAGAACTTTTCTGATTTCTTTTGGATTTATCATCCTTGGCAGTTGAGGCATGATGTTTCCCTTCCCTTGGATTTTTCTTCCTATACCAGTAGTTTCTAGCAAAGTGACCCAACTTATTGCAATTAAAGCATTTAATCTTAGATGTATCAATATTCTTGCCTTTGAACATACCTTTGGTATTTATTTTCTTCTGAGAGCCTTTCTAAAACGTGACTTTCTTCTTTCCCTTGAATTTTGATGCTAAGGCCAAATGTTCTTCTTTGGATGGTTCGCTCCTGGTAGCAATGCGACTCTCCTCTTGGAGACAATCATGCCATAACCTCTCAAACATGGGTTGAATCTCTCTCCCACTTACGATGGATAAGAAAGTCTCCCATGAAGAAAGAAGGCCATCAAATATGGCCTACACTAAGTCATCACCATCCACAGTGACACCTGTGACCAAAAGTTGATCTCTGATCTGGGCTATCTTGGAATAGAAAGATGTTACCGATTCACCTTTCTCCATCTTCAAATACTTAAGCTTGTGCTTAAGTGTCCTCTTCTGACTTGGTGCTTTTTTCTCATACTGATTTACCAAGGTATCCATACATTCCTTGGCAGTGATTAACAAAGTCATTGTTGGCATTATACTTTCTTTGACTGAGTCAAAGATAATTCGTTTGGCCTTTGCTTGACTCTTCCTAAAGGTTGCTCTTCCTGCATTAGAGGTGGGTTCCTCCATTGTTGAGGTCACATACTGCTCAAGATCATGCTCTTGCAAGATATTCATTATCTTGAGCTTCCACACATTGAAGTTGGAAGCTCCTTCAAGCCTATCCTTGGCCCTAACAGAAATGGAGGACGTCATAGAACTCACGCTGGAAACTGATCAAGCTCTCTTAGATCCATGTGTACCTTGTTCCTGCACTTCAACAAGCTCTTTCACACCCTTAGCTCCAATACCATGTTAAATTATCGAGCTCGATTTAACATGTGGATTATTTCTTTAGTTTCTTCAACACTTTAAGCATAATTTGATTTATCAACTAGCACAATGAATACTTCGAAATGATGAATAGAAGTAGAAGAGGTACTCAAATAGAATCTCACACATGCACAAGAATTTACCTTGGGGAAACCCTATACAAGGAGAAAAACCCATCAAACAATCTTCCTTTATTACAAATAATATGTAAGATAAGTACAGTAATCCACCATAAAATACATGACTATTAGACCAGCAAACACAAAAACTTCACTAACTTTTACAACTGATATAAACAACACTATTTGTTGTCCTTTATAGCTGATATAGACAGCACTGTTCGTTGTCCTTTACTGCTCATATAGACAACACTAATCGTTGTCCTTTATTGTTGATATAGACAGCACTGTTTGACTCCTTCACTGCTTAAATAGACAGCATCAATCACTGTCCTTTACTATTGATATGGACAGCACTAATCGCTCACCTTTACTGCTCTGTCTCCTTCACTCTTGCACTGAATAACCTGTGTGTTTAGAAGAGGAGGTCGAGCTTTGTATATAAAGACATGGAGAGGAGAGGAGAGTGGACTAAAATTAGAAGGAGCCAGCACGTCTTTTGCCACTAGACTCAACTCGAATTAGTAACTTGACTTGACGAAACTTCGCATGCCAACTCGCCCTTGAGACTTGGCTTATGCATGGCATGCAACTCAACATGCAAGTTGATATGCAACTAGACATGCAACTCGACTTGTCAACTTGACTTTGACCACATACAACTTGAGTTTGACAACTCACACTGGACATGCAAATCCACTTTTACAACTGGGTTAGGTAACTCAAAATTCTTTTCATGGTGGATAATGTTACACATGTCGCACTAGATCAACACATTTACATTATTTGCATAAGGAAGATTGTTTGTTTCTAGCTCATAGGAATTGTACATTCAACCTAATTTTCGCTAGATGCCTTGACTTTTGCTCATGGCTCACAAGGCTTGACTAGGGTCACAGAGGTTGTACCTTCCCCCTGAATTTTGCACTGGTATATCTATGCTCACAGAGGTTGTACGTTCCCCCTAACTTTTGCACTAGACTGTCTATGCTCACGGAGGTTGTACGTTCCCCCTGAATTTTGCACTAGTCTATCTATACTCACAAAGGTTGTACGTTCCCCCCTAACTTTTGCACTAGACTATCTATGCTCATAGATGTTGTACGTTCCCCCTGACTTTTGTATTAGACTTACATCTTGACTTTTGTCTTAGACTTACAAAGCTTCTTCCTTTGCCTTGGCTAGACTCACAAGATCATATAGCATCTCATTCGTCATGACTTTTGGTTTGGCTCACAGAGGTTGTACGTTCCCCCTGGCTTTTGTCAATACCTCACAAGACTAGTTGATTCTCCAAATCTCCCTGGCTAGCCTCAGTGTGGCCCACATGGGCTCTCATTGAAGAATGAGAGCCCATGCTGCCAAATTTAACATAGATGATGTCATTTGGCTTTGGAAACAAGATAATTTTTTGGTTTGATATGTATGAATGCTCAACGGGAATAATCGCAGCAATTTTGATAATATAATCAACCATTACTGTGAAAAACACAAAGATTTCTACATGGTAAAAGGATTTTACTTGAAAGTGTTTTCTGAACATTTTATAAAAAATGTCCTCGCATCTTAAAAATTTATGGGTAAGGAATTTGCTCCAAACAAAATCATGATTGCACCCAGATAATTAGGTGCATTCTACAGCCTAGTGTGGATGAGATGTTTAACATTCATGTGCTTATAAATTAAAATGGAAAAAATGAAATCCATAATGTGAAAAAATCCTCACATTAATAAAGAACACATACATACATATACATATATGTGTGTGTGAATCAATACTGGTAGACAATGTTTAGGCAAGGTTTTACGCACTCACCAGCGAAAAAAGTTCCAAGAGTTTAATGGTGGGTGTTGATTTCCAAGTTGAGGCTCATTATCCGTAACTTCAAACGTTATTACACCTTCACCCAGTAATGCCTTGGAAAAACAATTAAACTTTTATAAAAGCAAATGAGGAGATGCATCTATTGGCATATACAATCCATATTTTAAACATATAAAAACTTCTACAAACGGTTCCAAGGATAAATATTCATAATCTTGGTATTACAGTTCACATGTGTCAGTGTTCCCATAAACTGGTACACATGTGTCAGTGTGTCMCATAAACTGGTAAATTAAGACACAGACAGACTCACGCAATGGGCCCCAAATACATCCTTATCTATAGTGTATGTATGTGAAATAATAATAGACTACTACACATCACACTCCAAATACTCCACATCTCTCTTCAAAAGTATATACTGGTAAAGAAAATCAATACTAATCATACAAATTAACTACTCTTATCCTAACAAACCATACCTCTAAATCATTACTAAAAGCGTCTTCTTCCGTCTGTTTTTCAATTTTCTAATTCTTATTCAAAAATTCCTCTGCCTTCTTGAAGTACTTGAGATATTGGTTCTCCTCCTCCTTCTCTTCCGCGTACGATGCCGAATGTGACGATGCAGGCCTCACGTAATCATCATCCTCTTGCGCATGCGGTGTCGAATGTGACGATGGAGGCCTCGCGTAACTATCATGGGCGGCAGCATTCCCGCTTCCATGAGGCCTCCCGTAACTATCATCCTCTTGCGCATGCTGTGTCGAATGTGACGATGGAGGCCTCGCGTAATTATCATGGACAGCAACAT
>JASDQU010790081.1:29441-49936 GCA_032191745.1 Picea mariana | reverse complement strand
GATGCAAGAAGAGAAGTCAGTGGAAGGGATCCAAGCTTAAGCTTTTAGATTCTTCTTTTCTTCAATTGTTCATCACTGTATCTGGTGGTTTTGTTGGTTGACCACTAACCAATTACATCAATGTCTATGGTGGTTTTGGTTGACCACTAACCATTTTCAAAATATACTCCCCCCTAAAGGTGTTGGAGAGTATCTTGTTGTTTTATCAATGTACTCCCCCCCTTGAAGTGTAGAGAGTACCATCTTTGATTCGTGTTTGAATTCAAAAGATTAGTTTGTGATTTTTCATGCAAATGTGTATTTATCTATGTCTAGACTAGACTATAAGACTTATGAATCTTCTTGACTTGTTGATTCCATTGCCAAGAGCTTATCTAGCCATAATGAATTGTTTTCTTTTTATCCTTCTTCTTCTTTCGACATCTTTCTAAGAGATTATTTTTCTTCCTACAATGAAGACAATGGTGGAAATTAAAACATTGACTCTCCATATGATGAATTATATGAGAATGTTGTTACTTATATCAAGATTCTTAACTTCTTCAAGAAATCCTACACTCATAAACTAACCTGGTTTGGAGTGATATGAGATGTGAAGGTTGTTTCCTTTGTCGTATCCTAAGCCATGTCGATTTTTACTAAATAGAAATTCTTCCCAAGGTCTTACAATCATTTTGGAAACATCATTTTGTAATTCTTGATGTTTTTCTTTTGTATCTTCAAATTCACATTTGTTGTTGTTGTTGTCACTCTGTGCTTCTTCCTGCGACTTGTCTTCATCAAGACTTTTATCCATTCGTTTACTGTATGATTCCTTCTCGTAACTAGTTAAAGAATCATCAACCATATCTTGTATTGTCTCTATACAAACCATTAGGTCATATGTATCACAAGAATCATCAATGATTTTTATTAGGTCATATGTATCACAAGTTGCATTAGCCTTTTGTATGAGGTCATGCATATGTTGCATCAATCACGTCCTCAATTTGTTGCCACTTTTGAATTAATTTTAACTCAAGCGATTCAATCAATTGATGTTTCATAGCGATTCAATCAATTTATCTTTCATATCAATTTGATTATGAATATCAATTACCCAATTATGCAATTCATGTTTGTAGTCTTGTAATTTCTTGATTGGCGTTTTGTAAACACTTTCTTCCTTTACCCATTTGTGATTTTGCACTTGTCACTCTCTCTTGAGCTTTTTTATTTTCTATCACTCTTACTTTATTGTTGTTATGCTTAGGCTGTCGGTTACTATCCAGAATGCACCCCAACTTGTGATTTTTATAATGATTTAATTTTGATGACTCACTTGACCTCCTTTTTCAATTTTAGGGAAGTTCTTGATGATAACTTTCACAATTGTTTTTTGTCTTGAAAAACACTTTATTAACTTGAAAGGGTTTGACACTTTACCCTTTGTACAATTTCATGCTCATATTCAATTGTAATATCCCAAGGCCGAGCCCCGATTGTAATTATGAATGTAACATGTTTTGTAGGCTGGTGAGCAAAGTATTTATAAGCTGGTAGGCTTATGTGTTTATTAGGCCGAAGAGCCTAGGTGTTGAAGGCTAGGAGCCTGTTTTGTACATGTAAAAATTCATATTATTTATATAAACAACATCATTGCGTGTAGACCTACCACAAAGAAAGAGTATGGGGGACCAAGCTCCACTAGGTTGGGTAAGAGAGGGGGGCTGAGAGACTAGGAAAAGGGGCTAAGCTTGAGGGCTTAACCCAAGGGAATATTATAATGTATTTCCTTAGATTACTAAAGTTTGGGGAAATTAACCCAGTTATCCTAAGTTCCTTAGGGAGGAGGAATGGGTTCCAAGTGGAGAGGAACGTGCTCTTAGAGAGCCAAGTGTCACCTAGGACGCATGCAGATTTATGTGGGAATTTCCACTGTTGTTGGGGGGTTCATGTACAATTTTGGCCATCTTTCTGAAGGAGTTCACTCTCAGCATTGTAAGGAGGCAAGCCATCTGTTGCCCCAATTCACTCACGCATTGAGCATGCACTCAGTCGGTCGATTCTGCCATTGTTGAACCCTTTACCTTCATAAACCTGTGTAAATTGTCCATCCATCCCTTGCCTTACCAGAGTTTGCTACCGTGATTACTTGGTTGACTTAAGAGCTGGTTTGAAGAGGCAGGTTGTCGGGCATGTGGGTAACTCTCCCAGGTGAGAGAGTGTGGATAGAAGAAGGAGGTTGTCAGGCTTGTGAGCAACTCTCTCTAGGTGAGAGAGTGTGCTGAGGAAGTGAGTTCTCCTTGAGGGAGTCCAATAGCAGTTACAGAGCTCTGAGAATTCCGTCTGGCCTATTGTTGAAGTCCTGGAAGGGAGGTGGAGCAGTCGATGGATTGTGAGACAGTGAAGGTGTACACTCCTGGGGTGGGACATACATGTGGGGAATGAGAATCTGTGAGTGGTGGGCGTAAGTGGCTCCTTGGAGGAAATCCTTCATGTTGTCACTGCCTAGCCTAGGAATCCCTTGCCCAGTGGAGTTTAGTCCCAGCTCAAGGGCGACCCACTGCTAAGAGTGATGAGCAACGTGGTCTAAGGTTGGGAGGTTCGTGGAAGGTCTGTACGCAGTTGGTGGTCTTCTATTAAAAGATAAGTGCCACTTCTATGTTCATTTACATTCTGTGTAATTGTACATGTTATATAATTGATGAGTAATGCCTGGATATATTGTATATGTTGTACATGTAGGCTTACTATTATTTCTGCATTAATCTGTGTATTATTAGAATATGTCGTCTATATATGTTTATATATAGGTAGATGATAATTGTCATTTTTATGTTTATATGGATGTGTATGATGTTTCTGCAAGTATCTTTGTGTGGCATAGCCTAGTAGATTAAGGTTGGGGCTGTCACAGAATGGTATCAGAGCGAAAAGTATGTTTACGAAGTGATGTTGCCCCAGCCTGTTGGTGGCTGGGGACATCACAAATTGGTATCAGAGCCATGGTTTCGACACTGAGCCTGGATGAGCCATGGTAGTGGTTAATGAAGCAAATGTTTCATGGTGAATTGTTGTCGAGAGGGACAAATTATGAACCTCAGAGCGTCCCTAGGTGCCAAGAAGGCACTGTGTTCAAAAGCTCAGGAAGCATAATGTCTTGGGGAATGGAAACAGAGAAAGAAGCCACAACAACCATTGTGTTGGGCCACGAAATTTGAAATTGGGTTGTAGGATCTGTTCGAGAGGAAGCAGATCCTTCACAACTGTCAGATCTGGAGAAAAGTGCATGAAAGTTAACCCCTAAGTACTTCGAACTTCATAACCTTGACAAATTTTATGTGTTATAGAGCAGAAAGAGCCGAAGCCCGAAGTTCTGAAGTCCCAAACTGGATCTACACCATAGATCTAGGAAGAAGTGCTTGATCATTGGTTTTGACCAAGGACAGATCATAATTGTTTGATCAAGCCAAGAGAAAAAGGTAAGGCACAATAGTGAAAAGTAGATCTCAGTCGTCAGATCCACATGTGGGTGGTTGTGAGCTATAGATATCACAACAGTTCTTAAATTCAACGTTCAAGAGAAACAAAGTGGCGAAAACTCTCGAAGTCCGGAGTTAATCTAGACCGTTCATCGAAAGAGACACGTGTCAGCAGATTGGCTAGTTTGAGAATTCGACGTTCAGGAGAAATGGAGTGTGCTGATGCGCAAACTCCTGAAGTCCTGAAGTCCAGATGTAATCCAGATCATTCATTGAAAGAGACACGTGTCATCAGATTGGCTAGTTCAGGAATTCGACGTTCGGGAGAAATGGAGTGTACTGATGCGCAAACTACCGAAGTCCCGAAGTTCAGAGTTCATCCGAACCGTTTGTTAAAAGAGACATGTGTGGGAAGATTAGCTTGTTTGAGAGTTCGACGTTCGAGAGAAATGGGGTGTGCTAAGGCAAATTCTCCCGAAGCCCGAAATCCCGAAGTGGCATGATGACATCACCCAAGCTGACATGGACTTCCTTAGTCCTGCCACGTGTCAGTCATAATGGAACTTTGACAACCTTGTTGGACCAAAAGCAATCTGACACGTGGGGCCACATGTCACCATCTTATACGATGACAGATGTACTATGTGGACCCCGGAAGGTTAAGTGGTTCAGGAGTTTGGCGTTCGGGAGAATTGGAGTGTGCTAGTGTGAAAAATCCTGAAGCCAAAGAATAGAAGTGGCATGGAATAATGACGTTGCCAGTGGTGAGGTGGACCTTTCCTAGACATGTCATGTGACACCACATTAATTGTTGGCATTTGTACCATGTGGACCCCGGAATGTAAAGTAGTTCGAAAGTTCGGAGTTCGGGAGAATTGGAGTGTGCAAGTGTAAAATCTTCCGAAGCCCTGAAGTGACGTGGCCTGTTGACTTCACTAGTGATGACGTGGACACATGGGATGTGTGCTACTTGTCAGTGAGTTAGGAACCTTTTGAAGATAGAAACGCCATTTAGAATGTGACACATGTCACCCGTCATAATGGGCCATGTGTCCGCTTCTAGTATTCCGCCACGTGGAACTCTTCTTGAGCATGGTTAGTGGGGCCCCTGATGATCACAGGGGACATGTGGTGCCAGATCGTGAAGTCTAGAGACTTGGTACTCTGGAGGAAAGATGTTACAGTAGCATTGAGTAGAGAACTCCTGAAGGCCGGAGTCTACCTCGACCGTGGATCATGGAGGACACGTGGCAGCCGATGCGGTAGTCCGGAGACTTGACACTCTAGAAGAAATGGTTCATAATCGAGTGGGAGGAAGAAATCCCCAAAGTCTCATAGCGTCGAAGTAACGTGGCATGATGACATCACCGGGGGTGACATGGAAGTATTCAGAGATTCGCGGTTCGGGAGTTTTTGGGTGTGCAGATGTGAAATCCTCCGATGTCCCAAAGCCCCGAAGCTTCGAAGTCCCAAAACCTCGAAGCTCCGAAGTCTCAAATCCCCAAAACTCCAAAGTCTCCGAGTTCCGAAGCCCGAAGTTTCGTAGTAAATATCAGTCGTTGGATGTTGGGAAGTTGTGGATCGTTGATTGTTAGAGCAAGATTTGCCTCACCCTATGCAATCTTGCAGAGAGGCCCTTATTCCATTTCCCTATCCAGACTTATCTTCCCTGCTGATAAAATCCATAGACAAAAATACAAATGTTTCCACTTGTACGCATCTTGCACACTATACAACAAGTGTATACGCAGGCTGCTCCACTGCAGCCCGTGTACATCGAGATTTGTGCCAGAAAATCAAAATTAAATGTCGGGTTTCCATGTCACGATAAAAGATCTCTGATCCTTGGCCTTCCATATACTGGAAACATTCCAACTCAGCCCTCCAGTTCCATTTTGAAGGCTATAAGTGGGCCAAATCCGAGTTATGGAAAAGGAGAAAGAATTCAACTTTGAGAGCAAAGTTACTCTAGAGAAATTATAACTTCATATTGAGTCTTCGTCCCTTTGTCCTTTAAGTCTGAACACAATGTTCATCCCCCAAGCTCTTCCCTTATTGATGGAAAACCTCATTGTCTCCCTTCTATGAGATTGCCTTTGGTGGAGGATTGAAGTGGTGGAGGGTCAGCTGGAAGAAACTTGGTTTCTCGATTCCAAACTGTGTCGACACAAATGTCTGTAATATTTTCACTTCTGCTGATCATTTATTAATAAAAATACTCTCTTCCCGTCCAATTGATATCTTGCAAATATATGAATTATTATTGATGGGCATGTTTGTTTTTTATATTAATGGATTATGCTATCTAATGTGTTAACCTTTTATATTATCATTATATGCTTGCTCTGCTTGTTTGTTGAGAACTTGTTGTAGGTATAAAGCTTTGGGTCAAAGTGCTCAATAGTGGACATCATCAAACATTTGGATGAGGTAGGTCCCTTTCTTATCTCGCTTGCACATTGGTTTATATAACATGTTTTTGGGATAGAGTTGATTTATGCAGTCATATCCGTATGTTGTGGTTTACCCTAGCCATAGAGATATTTTCCTCGTAACAGAATTGGCGACCATACTGGGGATGAATCTTGTTTCTTAGGGTTTGAAGTACTTTTCTCCTTAGATTTCTCTCATTTCTATTGAGGTTCTTGTCGTGTCATTGCTTGGCAGCTCCTGTGCATTATGGGTCTAAGTTTTCAGCCTTTCTCCCTTGCCTAGCCTTGTTTTAAATCATATACACACTTTTTTCCTTGATAGTCGTGTATACGCGCGGGTTGTCTCACTGCAAGCTCTGTATATACGCTATGTTTGCCTAAACAATCATGTACATTAGTTTGCCTTGTCTTTTTGCCTAGTTTGGTGTTTGTTGGGTGGAATTTGATGCTTGTTGAGCCTTCTTGGGTCTCTGTAGTGTCTGTTGAGTGCTTGTGGGATGACAGGAAACCCTCTTTCGGTTGAATTTTTGGGAGAAATCTTTCTCATCATCTTTTCATTTTTTATTGTCCTTGTACATTGGGTTGGGTGTTTTGTTGCTTGGTAGCCTGCTTGAGTTATCTTTTTCTATACACAGTGGGATTATATATCAAGTTACTTTTCAGTCCATGCATTTTTAGTTTTGTTATATTGAAAATACAAAAAAATAGGCATTTTGCATTGCTTGACATTTTTGTCTTTTGGAGTCCTTTTCATTAGCTTAGTGCATATAGTGAAAGATTGCATTTTACTTCAAAATTGCAAAATTGAATTTGAAAATTGCATTGGTTTTTAGAAGTGTATTATTCATTGAAAGTTAAAGTTAGACTTTGCATTATTTTCATATTTACTTTTCTTGCAGAGTCATAACATCATGAGTTTCACTACCATACATTTTTGAGTAATCACGACCATTAAAATTAACGCTATAATTTGAAATTGATTAGTCACGATTTCATTTTCTAGGGTGCACAAACTAGATTAGGATTTAGTGCCTTGGAATAGGATTTTGTTTGTAAAATTCTCCAAGGCAATTAAATCAACATATGTGTCTGAGAAAAGAAGTGGAGAAATCCAGTGTATAATTGGTAATATCAGGAGGCTCTGCTCACACCGGAGTTAATCACGAGGTCGCGCGAAGTTGGTTGAAGGGATATCCCCCCGATACCTTCCTAGTGTTAGAGATATTTCTAGGGATCTATTCGTATCTAGGGATCTTGCTAGTGCCTTTACCTCCATGAGAGGCGATACTTTCAAGGTTTCGGGCTTTTCTCCCTACCCATACGGTGGACCTGACTTACGACTGCTCACCTGTGCATCGGTTATACATTGGATGATTAGTTGCTTGACTTAGGTGTCCCATAGGTTACTTGCAAGGGTTATTCTACAAGTACCCTTGGTCAGATAAGGATTGAACATCACACAACATTTATGGAGGATTACCTCTCCGGGGGGATCTGACCGACTGGTTGTTAAGCCCATGAGGGCCCTTATGACTGATTATGTTACCTCCGATATTTAGCAGGGAGTCTCAAGCCCCTCTTGGGCGAGACATACCTTCTTTAGGGAGGGATGCCACTCAACCACTTTACCTCGTCTGTATGCATATTGGTCGTTTGACTTTGGTGTGCTCTTTGATTATTAGTTGACCTTAGGGGTCTATACTGAGCTTTCATTATCATGGATAGTGGAGTCCATTTTGCTCCCTCGGTTACCGCTACCCACCCCATGATGCCCTCTCATTTCATGGGGACGAATTCGTCTGCCTTTCATAATGGTGTGCAAAATTATGATACTCAGTCAATGCCTTGGGTCTCTAATCATTTTTCTCATGGTATGTCAGACATGTCTTCGCACTTGCCATACTCTGTCTCACCTCTTATGCGAATCAAATTTTTGGGTCTGGGGGCATGATGCCTCCTTATTATCCCTCTCCATTTGGTGGGATTCATATCCCTCAAACACCTCTTACGGTAGGAGGTTGGAATCTTCCTTCCTACGAATCCACTTTGCGAGAAGAAAGTGCACGAATAAGCATTCATTCTACTTATTACACTTCATCCACTTATCCTTCTTCCGCCATGTTGGTTCCTACGAACACTTTTCCCATGGATGACCTCCATCTATCCTCTGGTGTTTCATCCGGGGTAAGTTATTTTTATAGTAGGGGCAACCCCCTTCACAAAGTTCCTTCATCTGGGGGCAACATGTATCCTCACTCGAATAATCCTTATCATGCTTTTGTCTTTTCACATACATCTACTTCAGTGTCAATGCCCTTACAACCCTTTATGAATCAGTATGGAGGAGGATACTATCCTGCCGGACAGGGACAGGGTGTAAACTAGGATCCTTCCTGGCCTACAATTTCTCAAAACCAATATTTCCTTGGACCTTGGTCTCAAATTCCGCAACCCACTGCCACGACAAGTCCAGTCACTATAGGTCATAATGGAATTATATCACCAACCTCTGCAAGTCATGTTGAAGACTAGCAACCAGCATCTGTAAGTCATGTTGGGGGCACAAGTCTCTTCATTGCTAGTCACACTGCACATACATCACCAACCTTTGCTAGTCATGTTGGAGATTTGTCACTAGCCACTACAAGTCATGCTAGGGGCATTCATATGATTGAGAAGCCTAGATGTTTCAAACGTAAGGCCAGATTCCTTTGCAGGACTTGCACCTTACTCGTTTGTGTCCTACTACTTCCGGGATATCGAAAGCATGGTTTTCACTTGAGGGCCCTTCAGGTTCTGATTCGTCTATGGTTTCCCCACACTTTGTTCCTTCTTTGGTTGATACAACAGTCATGCCGATGCAATCTTTGGCTGACACCCCTATTCCTTTGGGGGCTAATGCATCCCTTGACCTTATCGTCTTGCATCATGTTCAACCAGCAGTTGTGTCGATGCAATCTTCCACCGACACCTCTCCTATGTTTGGGGGTGATGCAACTCTTGACCTTGTTGTCTCACATCATTTTCAACCAGTGGTCGCACCGATGCAATTTTCGGTTGATCCCGCTCTTCTAGTTCTAATTCTAGTCATATACCTTCTATATCATGTTGTCAGCATTCCTCATAATGCCCCTTTTGAACAAGAGAGAGTTTAACTCTCCCCGAGTACTCTCCCTTCAAGTCCTGGAGACGTTCCTTTTAATTGGGATGGTCTTGTGGGGTATCCAATGCCCCCTCCTATGTCTTTTCCGGTAAGAGAGATTATCTGATATGTCACGAAGATGATATCCTCCGCTAGTGCTTTATCCTCCTCGACTTGGAAAGCTTTGGGTTTTCCCAAGCTTATGTTGGTTATTCGTAAGATATTGACAGTCCTGCACGGGAGCCTCGACCTCCCCCATTACATGCTACTTAGAACAACATCCACGAGTCTGATTTAAGATATTTTTCGACTCGTCTAAAAAGCGAAAAGATTGTCAAGTGAATTTGTCTCTTTCACACTCGTTAAATTGGATTTGAAAGGTCGTGAGTCTTAGTTAAGCTCCTTTCAGACTCGTTTTAAAAAAGTGAAAATATTTCCGAGTGATTTGTCCCTTTCACACTCGTTAAGTTGGACTTGAAAGGCTGTGAGTCTTAGTTGACCTCTTTTCCGACTCGTTATTAAAAAATGAAAAGATCACAGAGTGAACTTGTCTTTTTCACACTCGTAAATTGGTTTTAAAAAGACGTCTATTTGGCACAAGTTTATCCCTTTTTCACACCAAGTAGACTAAAAGACATAAAAAGGACTTTTTTGGCATTAAGTTGTGATTGCATTTCATGCCCTTGCTTGCAGTATTGAGCCTATAGTCGGTACTCGCTTTGCGTTATAAACTGTTTACCTCAATAGTTTTGCATCCTCAACCAAGCAGAGCCTTGTTTATATCCTTCGCAATTTGACACCCTATACTTAAGAGGGAACATCCCACCGAGTGTCCATCTCCCCCATGCACTTCTTTGCATTGAGCATAGGTATGTTTCACTGTTGGAACTAGTTTTTCTTACTTGCGACACTCGTTTCCTCCTATGTATCATAGCATTCATTTTTCTATGAAAAAAAAAAGACGGGCGAGAAGGGAGTATTATCTTGTATCGGCAGCAGTCGCATCTCCTTTGAATAGAGCACAAAGTTATTTGATTCCATTCATCATCATAATTTTGGGATTAGCATGGCCTTAGGAAGTTGAGCTCGTTACAGAGACTTCTCTACCGACTGGTTACCCTTCTAGTCCTTATAGAGAATTTCATTGATGCATGTTGCATCTTATGGTTTTATCATTGGGTCTATGCTGCCGGAGTCCTCCATATGTCTCATGCTCTTGTTCAAAGGAAATCTATCAACCTGTGTCGGCCACTCCTCGGAACTATTGACTTTGCATGTCGGCCATACCCTCAGTTTGTCTCAGAATCACATGATATTGTAGTCCTATCATGCACCCCGGCCCTACTTTCATCATTGGTAGGTAACCTTGAACCCAATAGTCGACATTTCATCATTGGTCGTTGACTGGGTGGTTTCCCTCATGTTCGATGGCAATACATCTATTCACACATTGGGATTCGTGTAGTGTCTTGGATGCCATTAGCCTTATTGGTGGTTTCCTCACCTTTGTCAATAGTTTTCATCATTGGTTGTTATTCATAGGGTCTTTTTCGTGTACCGCTTGCACTTGGCACACGCAAAAAAGGCACAGGGTCGTTGGTTCGTGAACATGTTCTTTGTCCGATTTCCACCACATCATGAAGCTCCTGCTTTGTACCTTGTGTTGACTAATGAGAGATGCCTTAATGCTCTCCTTTCAACGGGTCTCTTTCCATCGACTTCAACCCATTTATTCTGGAAACATGACCTAGAGTCTTATGAGTACCTTGAGGCTTGCATTCATCAATGGCAGGCTCTCTCGCCATCGACAGTTGGGAATACATCAATGTCTCCTGATCAATGGATTCTTCAGGTGTTCAACACCAGCTCCTTTATTCACACTTGTAAGAATGTACTTGGTGCCTTGATACCTACTTTCATTATCAGTAGGCTATCTAGCATTTGTTAACAGTATACCTCAATGACTGGTAATCAAACGATGTCTCATTGTGTTCAACCTCAACTCCTTTATTCACATGATGTAGACTTGCACCTTTGGCAGATTGTGTAGAAGACTTGAAGACATCACTATGTGGCCACAACTTTCCTGAGTTGTTGCTTCCTTCTCATTGGACCAGTACCTATATGACTTCAGTGATCATGGGAGATTAGATTGTACTTCATGGTATACAAATATCTTCAGATTGGTTTTTGAGACTGGTTCTACTGGGCCTTGTTCGTGACTACGACAACTTGTGGCATATAACCGCATTTGTATTTGCCTATTCATGGCCAGATACACTTGTTTGGTATATTTTCACATGGATCTGCAATGTAATTTTTGGCAGCCATGTATGCAAAGTCAGTGCAGAATGTAATGAGCAACTGAGTTCGTCTAGCTGGTCCCCTACCACTCCACTTCTGGGCTATTTATAATGTATTTTGGCCATCATAGATACTCCTCTGACCTCACACATTAGGGGGCATCTGTTAGAGCAATATTTGCCTCACCCTATGCAATCTTGCAGAGAGGGCCTTATTCCATTTCCCTATGTAGACTTATTTTCCCTGCTAATAAAATCTAGAGACAAAAATATAAATGTTTCCACTTGTACACATCTTGCACACTATACAACAAGCGCATACGCAGGCTGCTCCACTACAACCCACGTAAATCGGGATTTGTGCCAGAAAATCAAAATTAAATGTCGGGTTCCCATGTCATGACATGAGATCCCTAATCCTTGGCCTTCCATATACTAGAAACGTTCCGACTTGGCCCTTCGGTTCCATTTTGAAGGCTATAAGTGGGCCAATTCCGAGCTATGGAAAAGGAGAAAGAATTCAACTTTCATAGCAAAGTTACTCTAGAGAAATTATTACTTCATATTGAGTCTGCATCCCTTTGTCCTTTAAGTATGAACACAGTGTTCAGCCCCCAAGCTCTTCCCTTTTTGATGGAGAACCTCATTGTCTCCCTTCTATGAGCTTGCCTTCGGTGGATGACTGAAGTGGTGGAGGCCCAGCTGGAAGGAACTTGGTTTCTCAGTTCCGAACCGTGCCGACACATAAGTATGTAATATTTTCACTTCTGCTGATCATTTATTAATAGAAATACTCTCTTCCCGTCCAATTGATATCTTGCAAATATATGAGTTATTATCCATGGGCATGCTTGTTTTGTATATTAATGGATTATGCTATCTAATGTGCTAACCTTTAAAATTATCACTATATGATTGCTCTACTTGTTTGTTGAGAACTTGTTGCAGGTATAAATCTTTGGGTCAAAGTGCTCAACGGTGGACATCATCAAACATATGGACGAGGTAGGTCCCTTTCTTATCTCGCTTGCACATTGGTTTATATAGCATGTTTTTGGGATAGAGTTGATTTCTGTAGTCATATCCATCTGTTATGGTTTACCCTAGCCATAGAGAGATTTTCCTTGTAACATTGATCCACCCCACTTCGCGATTTAGCCAATTTGACACTCCAGGAGATTTGTTGTGATGTGCTTTGGAAACCTCCGAAGCTCCGGAGCCCTGAAGTTTCAAGACTCTGGATAAACGCTCAACTAATAGCACTTGGTCAGAGTCATGGTCACATGTGAATTAAGGGATGAAGAAAAAGGGGCTGGCGCCCAAAAAATTGTTGCAGAACAGAGCAAGGCTTAGAGATAGAAGCCTAAGGGGTTCTTGATCGACCAAGACCCGCAAAAAATGGAGTCGGATATCATTTTGTTGAACCAAATTGGTTTATGTTATTCTGGAAAATTATTAAGTCTAATAGCTTGACAAAAATTCGGTTGACTGTACATTTTGCAGAGTTAACAATTGTAAGAGTTGAACTGAATTGCCGCATAGTGCAGAGAAATGGAGGAGGCACATGATGCTTATAGTTTGGAGAAAAAAGCTAGAGGAACGGATGTCCATTTGGGAGTTGAAGGAACAAAATCCAATGGGCATGGAGAAGAAATAGATAAAGAAGTGAGCATGATGAACATCATTAAAAATTTGCAAAAAGAAGTCCAAATTCACTAGGCAGATAACAAAAGGCTTGAGAGAGTTAAGGAGCAACAAGAAGACTTCAATATTAAGTTAATGCGGAGCCTGGAAAGAATTGAAAAGAAGTTGGATAAGGAGAGTGGCTCTAGCAAATCAGGAAGTCACGGGACCCCTGAGAAGAAAGGAAGGTCAAGGAGTGGTAGTAGACATCACCAGCACTCCCAAAAGCATTCCCATGAGAGAGTACATAGTAGCTCAAGTCCATCCCCTATCAGGAAACATAGGAAGTCTGGGGTGGATGAGTTGAAAGGAGAAATGAATAAGATCAAACCTCCTACTTTTGATGGAGGACACTAGAAAGATGAAGATGTTGAGACATGGCTAATTGGCATGAGGAAATATTTCCAATTACACAATTATTCCTCTCATGCAGAGGGAATAATTGCAATCTATCATTTGAAAGGAAAGACGTCCATGTGGTGGGATCAACTTGTGCAAGTGCAACACATCAAAGAGAAGAATGTTACATGGAACGAATTCAAGAGACAATTTGCAAAGAAGTACTTAACCAAGAGATACTATGACATAAAGACAAAAGAGTTCTTTGAACTTAAATTGGGCAGCATGACTATAGATGAATATGAAAAGAGATTTCTAGAGTTGTTGAAGTATGTCTCTTTCATTAAGGATGAGACAGTTAAGATCCAGAGATATCTGAGTGGATTGCCATCTTTCATCAGTGATCAAATCCAATATGATGATCCCAAGACTCTGGAAGAAACTATAAGGAGAGAAAAATTCTTATATGATTGGCAAAAAGGAAAGCCTACTTCCCAAAAAGCTTGGGAAGACAACATGAAGTTTAAGAGGGAGCAGAGGCAAAAGAGGAACAAGCCACCATTTTTCAGAAATAGTCCTCAAGGACAACCAGTTTTGAGAGAGCCCAGGATGGTTGAAGTAGGTGAGCAAAGGCTAAGGCAGACACCTATGCAATGTTGGGGTTGTAAAGAAGATCACAAGTATAGAGATTGACCTCACAAAAAGGACAAGGTGAGAGTTGTTCACAATGTTCAGCAAGCAGAAACAATGGAGGACATAGGCATAAGAGTACCAAGGATCTATGTAGTCCTGGACAACAAGCAAGCTGAGTTTCAATCACACATGATTGAAGTTGAAGGTATGATTAATAACCATGCCTTTACTATTTGAATTGATTCAGGGGATAGTCATAGCTATGTAGATCCTAAGGTAGTGGAAAGATTTCAATTACCAAGAAGCAAGGATGAGAAATATTGGCTGGTGCAGCTGGCTGGCTATAGGAGCCAAGAGAAAGGTTGTTGAGTTGGTTAAATCATGTCCAGTGGGCATGAATGGACTAAGTACCAAGGCAGATTTGAACATCTTGCCTTTGGGATCATATGATTGCCTAAATGGTATGGATTGGTTGGACCAAGACCATGCCATATTAGACTGTCATAGCAAGGCATTCACTTGCTTGAATGAGGAAGGAAATCAGAGAGCAGTCCAAGGAATTCCCAGGGCAGTTACTATCTGGGAAATCTCAACAATGCAGCTAAAGAAGTGTTACAGGAAGGGTTGCCAAATATTTACAATCCATATGGAGGAAACATCTAAGGATAAGGTGCCAAATCTGGAGGATCATGCAGTCCTGGAAGATTTTGAAGATGTGTTGAAGGAGGTACTAGGACTACCCCCAAAGAGAGATATTGATTTCTCTATAAATTTGATGTCTGGGGCAGCTCCAGTGTCAAAGACTCCTTACAGAATGAGTACACTAGAGTTGAAGGAGTTGCAAATGCAGCTTGAAGAGTTTATGAAGAAGGGGTATATACGCCCTAGTGTGTCACCTTGGGGTGCCCCAGTCTTGTTCATGAAGAAGAAAGATGGGACCTTGAGACTGTGCATCAACTTCAGGCAGCTAAATAAAATAACTATAAAGAACAAGTATCCTCTACCAAGGATTGATGATCTCTTCGATAAGTTGAAGGATGCAAAGATATTTTCAAAGATAGATCTCAGGTAAGGATTAAAGACGGAGACATCAACAAGACCGCCTTCAGGACAAGGTATGGTCATTATGAGTTCACAGTGGTGCCATTTGGGTTATCAAATGCACTAGTTGTTTTCATGTGCTTAATGAATGGTGTTTTCTGAGAATATTTAGACAAGTTTTTCATTGTCTTTTTGGATGACATCCTTGTATATTCCAAGACAGAGGAAGAGCAGGGGAGCATCATTTGAGGATGGTGTTGCAAGTGCTAAGAGAGCATCAACTATATGCCAAATTGAGCAAGTGCTCATTTTATCAAAACAAAATTCATTATTTGGGGCATATCATATCTGAAGAAGGGATAGCAGTGGACCCTGAAAAGATTGAGGCCATTAAAGGGTGGACAACACCTAAGAGTGTGACATAAGTCAGATCCTTCATGGTTCTAGCTGGCTACTACAAGAGGTTCATTGCAGAGTTTTTGAGAATAGCTCACCCAATCACTTCATTGCAAAGAAAAGGAGTAAAATTTCAATGGACTGAAGAATGTGAAAATAGCTTCCGGCAATTGAATCATCTGTTAACCAGTGCTCTAATTCTCAAGATTGTAGATTTGAATGAAGATTTTGTGGTTTGCATAGATGCCTACAAAGAAGGACTTGGAGGAGTCCTTAGTCAGAACGGATTTGTGATATGTTTTGAGTCCAGGAAATTAAAAGAGCATGAAAGGCTCTATGCTACTCACGATTTGGAGTTGGAAGCCATAGTGCACGCCTTGAAGAAGTGGATGAACTACCTCATGGGAAATAGGTTTGAGTTGAGGACAAACCATAATGGTCTGAAGTATTTGTTTGATCAACCAACTTTGAATGCTAGGCATAGTAGATGGTTGGAATTCCTCTGTGAGTATGACTTTGATATCAAGCACTTCAAAGGAAAGGAGAACAAGGTGGTTGATGCACTCAACAGGAGAGTGAATGAATTGCATGCTACAACCGTTAACATGTATTAGAAGGATCTTAAGGGCATAATTTTTGAGGCTACCAAAGTTGATTTGCAGTACATGGAATTGGTAACAAAATTGCAGCAAGGTAAAATGCAACAGAAAGCTGAAAATTATGAATTGGGAATTGATGGAATTCTCTTCTATAGAAACATGGTTTATGTACCCAATTCTCTTGAATTGAGGAGTGTGATTTTAAAAGAAATGCACAATGTACCTTATGCAGGACACACAAGATATTAGAAAATAGTTTCAACAGTCAAGAGCCAATATTATTGGCCAGGCATGAAGAGAGAGATTGTTGAATCCATAGCTAAATGCTTGGAGTGTCAAAGGGTCAAGGCTGAGCATAGACACCCAGCTGGGTTACTACAAACATTACCCATTCCTCAATGGAAGTGGGAAGTGGTGACAATGTATTTCATCACAGGATTGCCCAGAAAAAGCAAGCAGCATGATGCAATCATGGTGGTAGTGGACAAGCTTACTAAAGTTGCCCATTTCATTCCTATGAAGGTTACTCACAAGGAAACTGATGTTATTGATATTTATATGAGGGAAGTAGCACGATTGCACGATATTCCCAAGACAATTGTGTTTGACAGAGACCTAAAATTTGCCTCAAAGTTTTGGAGAGGATTATTCAAGGGGTTCAGAACGAACCTGAACTTCAACACAGCCTATCATCCTGAGTCCGATGGACAAACAAAAATAGTAAATGAAGTGATAGAAGATATGTTAAAAATGTATGTAATGGACAAACCATCTAGATGGGAAGACTACCTACACTTGGTATAATTTGCCTACAACAATGGGTATCAAACATCACTGAAGATGAGCCCATTTGAATCACTTTATGGTAGAAAGTGAAACACCCTTGTAAGCTGGGACAACCCAACTGATAGGGCAGTGGTTGGACCAGAGTTTCTCAAGGAAATGGAAGAGGAATTGTTGAAGATAAAACATAATTTGAAGGATGCCCAAGACAAGTAGAAAAACTATTCTGACAAAGATAGAACCCACATGGAGTTTAAAGTGGCTGATCATGTTTTCTTAAAGGTGAAAGCCAACAGAAGTTCCCTGAAGTTGGGAAACTATTCCAAGTTGGCAACCATATATCATGGGTCGTTTGAAATCCTAGAGAGGATTGGTCCAATAGCTTATATGCTGGCATTGTCTACATCTATGTCTATACATAATGTATTTCATGTCTCATTGCTTAAGAAATATATACCTGATGCTAATCATGTTATTGATTGGAATGTGATTCAGGTGGAGCAAGAAAGCACCTTTTAGGTGCATCTGGTGTGCATACTGGATCGGCAAAGAAAGCAACTCCAGAATCGAGCCATAAGGATTGTAAAGGTCCAGTGGACTTGGTACGGTCATGAGGATGCAACATGGGAGCACAAAGATACTATGCGGGCATAATACCTGCATCTTTTTGAAGATTTTGAAAATCTTGTTGATGTTGTGTAAATGAGTTGCACTGAGGACAGTGCAAAAATAAGGGGAGGGGATTGTAATATCCCAAGGCCGAGCCCCGGTTGTAATTATGAATGTAAAATGTTTTGTAGGCTGGTGAGCCAAGTATTTATAAGCTGGTAGGCTTATGTGTTTATTAGGCCAAAGAGCCTAGGTGTTGAAGGCCATGAGCTTGTTTTGTACATGTAAAAATTCATATTATTAATATAAACAACATCGTTGCGTGTAGACCTACCACGAAGAAAGAGAATGGGGGACTAAGCTCCACTAGGTTGGGTAAGGGAGGGGGGTTGAGAGACTAGGAAAAGGGGCTAAGCTTGAGGGCTTAACCAAAGGGAATATTAATGTATTTCCTTAGATTACTAAAGTTTGGGGAAATAAACTCAGTTGTCCTAAGTTCCTTAAGGAGGAGGAACAGGTTCCAAGTGGAGAGGAACGTGCTCCTGGAGAGCCAAGTGTCACCTAGGATGCATGTAAATTTATGTGGGAATTTCCACCGTTGTTGGGGGGTTCATGAACGATTCTGGCCATCTTTCCGGAGGATTTCACTCTCAACATTGGAAGGAAGCAAGCCATCTATTGCCCCGATTCACTCACGCACTGAGTAGGCACTCAGTTGACCAATTCTGCCATTGTTGAACCCTTTACCTTCGTGAACTTGTGTAAATTGTTGAGTCGTCCCTTTCCTTACCAGAGTTTGATACTGTGGTTACCTGGTTGACTTAAGATTTGGCTTGAAGAGGCAGGTTTTCATGCCTGTGGATAACTCTCCCGAGTGAGAGAGTGTGGATAGAAGAAGCAGGATGTCACGCCTGTGAGCAACTCTCTCTAGGCGAGAGAGTGTGCTGAGGAAGTGAGTTCTCCTGGAGGGAGTCCAGTAGTAGCTACAAATCTTTGAAAATTCCGTCCAGCTTGTTTTTGAAGCCCTAGAAGGGAGGTGGAGCAATCGATGGACTATGAGACAATGAAGGTGTACACTCCTAGGGTGGGACAGGCATGTGGGGAATGAGAGTCTGTGAGCGGTGGGCGTAAGTGGCTCCTTGGAGGAAATCCTTCTTGTTGTACCGCGCAACTTCCTATTGTCGTTGCCTAGCCTAGGAATCCCTTACTTGATGGAGTTTAGTCCCAGATCGAGGGTGACCCACTGCTGAGAGTGATGAGCAATGTGGCCTAAGGCTGGGAGGTTCGTGGAAGGTCTGGACGTAGTTGGTGGTCTTCTATTAAAAGATAAGTGCCACTTATATGTTCATTTAGATGTTGTGTAATTGTACATGTGATATAATTAATGAGTAATGCCTGGATATATTGTATATGTTGTATGTGTAGGCTTACTGTTATTTCCGCATTAGTATGTGTATTATTAGAATATGCCATCTGTATATGTTTATATATAGGTAGATGATAATTGTCATTTCTATGTTTATATGGATGTGTATGACGTTTTCACAAGTATCTTTGCGTGGCATATTCTAGTAGATCAACGCTAGGGCTGTCACATAATGGTATCAAAGCGAAAAGTATGTTTACAGAGTGATGTTGCCCCAGACTATTGGTGGTTGGGGACGTCACATCAATGATTTGTCCTTCAATTTTTTCAATTAAATGATGAATTTAAGTGTTCAAAAGATTATTATCTTTGACATTTTGACCATGCTCTAAGCAACTTTTTGTCCTCTTGTTACATGAGATCACATGTTGTGAATGATCAATTTGATTTTAACGCCTTGTTACTCCACATGTGATGAGACAAATTGCAATTAAATTCCAAAACTAGACACAAAATAGAGTATCACACACCCGAAACCATACACGATTACACAAGTACAACATGTACCTTAGATCCCCTTATTCAAATTTCAAATAAACCCAAGACACATTTTCCTCAAACAAATGCTATTTTTATTAGAAGTTGTAGTACACAAAGCTCTCAACTAAGCTTATTTTGTACTTTTCAATGATAAGATATTTTCTTTATTTTAATGAGAAGATCAAAACAAAAAACATTAGACTTATTTTCTCTCCCTTTACAAATTTAAGGCATACTCCAAATTGATTTGGTTCAAAGCTACCAACAAACAATCACACCTTTCTTCATAAATGTAACTTATAATACTTTCACTTGTGTCCAAAGTGATACACCTCTTTCATTTTGAGTTCCATTTTGTGAACAAAAATCAATCAACAATGGCTCTTAATGTTCTCTAAGGACATTACATTCAACTTTTAATGGTGTTTAAGGTCTAACAATGGCTCTTAATGTCCTCTGAGGACCACAAATTTAGTGTTTAAATCACTTGTGTCCAAAGTCATACACCTCTTTCATCTTGAGTTCCATTTTGTGAATAAAAATCAATCAACAATGGCTCTTAATGTCCTCTAAATACCATAAATTCATAAATTCAACTTTTAATGATGTTTAAGGCCCAACAATGGCTCTTAATGTCCTCTAAGGACCACAAATTTAGTATTCAAAGTTGTCTAAGGCCCAAGAAATTCTAAGACCCAAAAACTCAACCATGTTGGAAATCTCATTAGACTTCCACGCTCTTCCATTAGCTTTCCTTTCTTTTTATTTTAAATTTGAAGTACGTTTCAATATGAACAAGCCAAAATCAAAGTAGTTCTCAAATGTGGGATATGTGAAATTACAAATTAATAAAATATACCTAAATGTTTTGAAGGTCACACCATTCCTTTCTAGCATACATGTGGGTGCCTTGAGGTAGACTATTGTGTAGATCACTAAGGTGGATTGAAAGATGAGAGGGCCCGTGTGATAGTCATGAATAATCAATCATCTACGCTCTTGCTAGTTTAGGTAAGACAAATTGATGTGTGGTAGATCATTGAGAGCATTCTCACTATCGTATCATTGTAGATGATGTCAAATGGAATGATGGGATTGTTTTGGCTCAAATCAAATGATTACTTTCTTGCTTTTGGCTACATGTGGGTCACTGACAAGTTTTCTT
>JASDQU010790081.1:15569-29391 GCA_032191745.1 Picea mariana | reverse complement strand
CATTTGAGGATGGTGTTGCAAGTGCTAAGAGAGCATCAACTATATGCTAAATTGAGCAAGTGCTCATTTTATTAAAACAAAATTCACTATTTGGGGCGTATCATATCTGAAGAAGGGATAACAGTGGACCCTGAAAAGATTGAGGCCATTAAAGGGTGGACAACATCTAAGAGTGTGACATAAGTCAGATCCTTCATGGGTCTAGCTGGCTACTACAAGAGGTTCATTGCAGGGTTTTCAAGAATAGCTCACCCAATCACTTCATTGCAAAGAAAAGGAGTAAAATTTCAACGGACTGAAGAATGTGAAAATAGCTTCTAGCAATTGAATCAGTTATTAACCAGTGCTCTAATTCTCAAGATTGTAGATTTGAATGAAGATTTCGTGGTTTGCACAGATGCCTACAAAGAAGGACTTGGAGGAGTCCTTAGTCAGAACGGATTTGTGATATGTTTTGAGTCCAGGAAATTGAAAGAGCATGAAAGGCTCTACGCTACTCATGATTTGGAGTTGGAAGCCATAGTGCACGACTTGAAGAAGTGGAGGAACTACCTCATGGGAAATAGGTTTGAGTTGAGGACAAACCATAATGGTATGAAGTATTTGTTTGATCAACCAACGTTGAATGTTAGGCATAGTAGATGGTTGGAATTCCTCTGTGAGTATGACTTTGATATCAAGCACATCAAAGGAAAGGAGAACAAGGTGGTTGATGCACTCAACAGGAGAGTGCATGAACTGCATGCTACAACCATTAGTATGTATCAGAAGGATCTTAAGGGCATAATTTTTTAGGCTGCCAAAGTTGATTTGTAGTACATGGAATTGGTAACAAAATTGCAGCAAGGTAAAATGCAGTAGAAAACTGAAAATTATGAATTGGGAATTGATGGAATTCTCTCGTATAGAAACAAGGTTTATGTACCCAATTCTCTTGAATTGAGGAGTGCAATTTTAAAAGAAATGCACAATGTACCTTATGCGGGACACACAAGATATTAGAAAACAGTTTCAACAGTCAAGAGCCAATATTATTGGCCAGGCATGAAGAGAGAGATTGTTGAATACATAGCTAAATGCTTGGAGTGTCAAAGGTTCAAGGTTGAGCATAGACACCCAGTTGGGTTACTGCAAACATTACCCATTCCTCGGTGGAAGTGGGAAGTGGTGACAATGGATTTCATCATAGGATTGCCCAGAAAAAGCAAGCAGCATGATGCAATCATGGTGGTAGTGGACAAGCTTACTAAAGCTGCCCATTTCATTCCTATGAAGGTTACTCACAAGGAAACCAATGTTGTTGATATTTATATGAGGGAAGTAGCACGATATTCCCAAGACAATTGTGTCTGACAGAGACCCAAAATTTACCTCAAAGTTTTGGAGAGGATTATTCAAGGGGTTCAGAACGAACCTGAACTTCAACACAGCCTATCATCCTAAGTCCGATGGACAAACAAAAATAGTAAATGAAGTGATAGAAGATATGTTAAGAATGTATGCGACGGACAAACCATCCAGATGGGAAGACTACCTACACTTGGTATAATTTGCCTACAACAATGGGTATCAAGCATCAATGAAGATGAGCCCGTTTGAATCACTTTATGGAAGAAAGTGCAACACCCTTGTAAACTGGGACAACCCAACCGATAGGGCAGTGGTTGGACCAGAGTTTCTCAGGGAAATGGAAGAGAAATTGTTAAAGATAAAACATAATTTGAAGGATGCCCAAGACAGGTAGAAAAACTATTCTGACAAAGACAGAACCCACATGGAGTTTAAAGTGGGTGATCATGTTTTCTTGAAGGTGAAAGCCAACAGAAGTTTCCTGAAGCTGGGAAACTATTCCAAGTTGGCAACCATATATCATGGGTCGTTTGAAATCCTAGAGAGGATTGGTCCAGTAGCTTATATGCTGGCATTGTCTACATCTATGTCTATACATAATGTATTTCATGTGTCATTGCTTAAGAAATATATACCTAATGATAATCATGTTATTGATTGGAATGTGATTCAGGTGGAGCAAGAAAGCGCCTTTTAGGTGCATTTGGTGTGCATACTGAATCAGAAAAGCAAGCAACTCCAGAATCGAGCCATAAGGATTGTAAAGGTCCAGTGGACCTGGTACGATCCCGAGGATGCAACATGGGAGCACAAAGATACTATGCGGGCAGAATACCCGCATCTTTTTTAAGATTTTGAAAATCTTGTTGATGTTGTGTAAATGAGTTGCACCGAGGACAGTGCAAAAATAAGGGGAGGGGATTGTAATATCCCAAGGCCGAGCCCCAGTTGTAATTATGAATGTAACATGTTTTGTAGGCTGGTGAGCCAAGTATTTATAAGCTGGTAGGCTTATGTGTTTATTAGGCTGAAGAGCCTAGGTGTTGAAGGCCATGAGCTTGTTTTGTACATGTAAAAATTCATATTATTAATATAAAAAACATCGTTTCGTGTAGACCTACCACGAAGAAATAGAATGGAGGACTAAGCTCCACTAGGTTGGGTAAGGGAGGGGGGTTGAGAGACTAGGAAAAGGGGTTAAGCTTGAGGGATTAGCCCAAGGGAATATTAATGTATTTCCTTAGATTACTAAAGTTTGGAGAAATAAACTCAGTTATCCTAAGTTCCTTAGGGAGGAGGAACGGGTTCCAAGTGGAGAGGAACGTGCTCCTGGAGAGCCAAGTGTCACCCAGGACGCATGCAAATTTATGTGGGAATTTCCACCGTTGTTGGGGGGTTCATGAACGATTCTGGCCATCTTTCTGGAGGATTTCACTCTTAGCATTGGAAGGAGGCAAGCCATTTGTTGCCCCGATTCACTCACGCACTGAGTAGGCACTCAGTCGACCAATTCTGCCATTGTTGAACCCTTTACCTTCGTGAACTTGTGTAAATTATTGAGTTGTCCCTTTCCTTACCAGAGTTTGATACTGTGGTTATCTAGTTGACTTAAGAGTTGGTTTGAAGAGGCAGGTTTTCAGGCCTGTGGATAACTCTCCCAAGTGAGAGAGTGTGGATAGAAGAAGCAGGATGTCAGGCTCGTGAGCAACTCTCTCTAGGCGAGAGAATGTGCTGAGGAAGTGAGTTCTCCTGGAGGGAGTCCAGCTACAAATCTCTGAGAATTCCATCCAACCTGTTTTTGAAGCCCTAGAAGGGAGGTGGAGCAATCGATGGACTGTGAGACAATGAAGGTGTACACTCCTGGGGTGGGACAGGCATGTGGGGAATGAGAGTCTGTGAGCGGTGGGTGTAAGTGGATCCTTGGAGGAAATCCTTCCTTTTGTATTGTGCAACTTCCTATTGTCGTTGCCTAGCCTAGGAATCCCTTACTCGATGGAGTTTAGTCCCAGATCGAGGGTGACCCACTGCTGAGAGTGATGAGCAGTGTGGCCTAAGGCTGGGAGGTTCATGGAAGGTCTGCATGTAGTTGGTGGTCTTCTATTAAAAGATAAGTGCCACTTATATGTTCATTTACATGTTGTGTAATTGTACATGTGATATAATTGATGAGTAATGCCTGGATATATTGTATATGTTGTATGTGTAGGCTTATTTCCGCATTAATATGTGTATTATTAGAATATGTCATCTGTATATGTTTATATATAGGTAGATGATAATTGTCATTTCTATGTTTATATGGATGTGTATGATGTTTCCGCAAGTATCTCTACGTGGCATATCCCAATAGATTAACACTGGAGCTGTCACATAATGGTATCAAAGCAAAACGTATGTTTACAGAGTGATGTTGCCTCGGCCTATTGGTGGTTGGGGACGTCACATCAATGATTTGTCCTTCAATTTTTTCAATTAAATGATGAATTTAAGTGTTCAAAAGATTATTATCTTTGACCTTTTGACCATGCTCTAAGCAACTTTTTGTCCTCTTGTTACATGAGATCACATGTTGTGAATGATCTATTTGATTTTAACGCCTTGTTACTCCACATGTGATGAGACAAATTGCAATTAAGTTCCAAAACTAGACACAAAATAGAGTATCACGCACCCAAAACCATACACGATTACACAAGTACAACATGTACCTTAGATCCCCTTATTCAAATTTCAAATAAACCCAAGACACATTTTCCTCAAACAAATGCTATTTTTATTAGAAGTTGTAGTACACAGAGCTCTCAACTAAGCTTATTTTGTGCTTTTCAATGAGAAGATATTTTCTTTATTTCAATGAGAAGATCAAAACAAAAAAACATTAGACTTATTTTCTCCCCCTTTACAAATTTAGGGCATACTCCAAATTGATTTGGTGCAAAACTACCAACAAACAATCACACCTTTCTTCATAAATGTAACTTATAATACTTTCACTTGTGTCCAAAGTGATACACCTCTTTCATTTTGAGTTCCATTTTATGAACAAAAATCAATCAACAATGGCTCTTAATGTTCTCTAAGGACATTACATTCAACTTTTAATGGTGTTTAAGATCTAACAATGGCTTTTAATGTCCTCCGAGGACCACAAATTTAGTGTTTAAATCACTTGTGTCCAAAGTCATACACCTCTTTCATTTTGAGTTCCATTTTGTGAATAAAAATCAATCAACAATGGCTCTTAATGTCCGCTAAATAACATAAATTCAACTTTTAACGATGTTTAAGGCCCAACAATGGCTCTTAATGTCCTCTAAGGACCACAAATTTAGTATTTAATGTTGTCTAAGGCCCAAGAAATTCTAAGACCCAAAAACTCAACCATGTTGGAAATCTCATTAGACTTCCATGCTCTTCCATTAGCTTTCCTTTTTTTATTTTAAATGTGAAGTACGTTTCAATATGAACAAGCCCAAATCAAAGTAGTTCTCAAATGTGGGATATGTGATATTACAAAATAATAAAATATACCTAAATGTTTTGAAGGTCACACCATTCCTTTCTAGCATACATGTGGGTGCCTTGAGGTAGACTATTGTGCACATCACTAAAGTGGATTGAAAGATGAGAGGGCCCCTGTGATAGTCATGAATAATCAATCATCTATGCTCTTGCTAGTTTAGGTAAGACAGATTGATGTGTGGTAGATCATTGAGAGCATTCTCACTATCGTATCATTGTAGATGATGTCAAATGGAATGATGGGGATTGCTTTGGCTCAAATCAAATGATTACTTTCTTGCTTTTGGCTACATGTGGGTCACTGACAAGTTTTCTTTAGTTGTGTATGTTGTTTGTGTGCTTGCCGGAGCTTGACAATCCTAAGATCAAGAAGAGAAGCAAGAAAACAAACAGGGCAGGGGTGTTGTCAGGGGTGTAATTCAATCTACTCTCCAGTTTCTTGATCAATCCATCTTTACACTGTGAGTCCCTAGACAATCACAGAGTCCGATACCACATTATTATGAGTTGTCATCCTTATCTACTAATGAGGTGTTGTCATTATTCACTGATGAGTAATCAATGAGATCTAGATGTAGAAGTGGTCAAATCCAGGTATTATAAATTGATATCACGAGATCAATACAAATGCAGAATATGGCTTAAAGCCTTTTCTACCAAGTTGTTGTTTTCTATTGTGCTCACTCTATTACTTAACAAAAGGAATTAACATCGTTTTTTGATTAAAGAAAACTCTTTCTATTATTCCATTAAAAAATGGAGTGCCTTCATCTTCAAAACCTATTTCTTTCAAGGATGTAGTTAGAAACAAACCCTCTACTTTAGCTACTCTGAATCCTCTTTCACCTAGTGTTTATATTGCAGAGATATTTGAAGAGGTGCCAATGCTCGAGGTCTCTGAACTAGAGGTTAGAAACTTACTATTATTTTATGAATAATTAGAGTGATTTGTAGCTTCCATGGTTTATGGCCTCCTACATTAAATGTGTACTAGTGGATCTATTCAACTTGGATGAAGCACTTGAGATATATTTATGCTTCAAAGGTTTCTTTATTGTTTAGTTTTTAAACATTGTTGATTATTTTAAAGTTTTTGAGGAGATCCTTGGTTCTAGGGAAGAGTTGTTCCTTTTGTTACCCCATGGTTCCTAGATTTTGACCTTGCCTCTAATCCATTGCCAAAATGTCCATTTGGGTTTGTCTCCCAAATTTGCCTCTACATTTTTGGCATTTATCAGTTTTTAAATATATAGGGAATGCCTTGGGAAACTACTTAAACATAGATCTTGAGTGGGTTAAATTGGGTTTTTTCACATATACTTGAATATGTGTTCAGATCGATATCAATGAGGGTCTACTGGACAACTACATAAGGAAATTTTTAGATGGGATCAAGTTCTTGACTATGAGAATACAACTTTTTAGTGTCATATCTACTAACAAATAGGTCATCTTTAAGATTCTTTCCCCTAAGCATGAGCTCACTCGAAAAAGAATAAAGGACAAAAACCAAAACACTAACAATCATGTGAGCAACCACACTTGAACAATAAAGATGAACAAACTACAAGAAATCAACCAACAATAGGGTTAGAGAAGGATAAAAATGCATGTCCAAAAGTGTAGCGTGAGGAGTTAATTTTTTCTTAGATGATAGAGAAGAAGAAAAGACTATCGAGCCTCCCCCCTCGAGGATGGTAATGGTAAATGAAGCACCACTAGGAGGAATGAAGAGACTTCATGAATCTGACAACTCTATTCCAATAAGGAATTGGTCCTCTATACACATCATGGAAATCCAAATTCAAAACTACAGTTAGTCAATGTTGAAACCTTTTCTAGGAGAGTGGCATGAGATGAAAAAGAAGAAAGAAAAAATGGGTAAGTTTGAGGATTATTTTTCATTGAGACATAAATGAATGTCCCTTAAACATGTAACATTAAATTTATACGTATAGTATGTGCATGAAAAATGTAACTTCCATTCAATATTTGAATAATAACTATTTTTTCTTTAAAAAAAATTTGCTAAAAAAATAAAAAACACTTATATCAAATTAAAAAAAACAAAAAAACTTATTGAAATTCTCTATTCTTTATTGGAAACTAAACAAGGCCAAAAATATCTCCATTTAAGGGAAAAACATAAAACAAACTCCTACTTGTATAAGTAATTATACAATTTTTTTTCCACATAATACAAGTAATTATACAAACACAATATGTACTTACTAATAGCCATTAAAGAAAGAAGTATACGTTATAATGCAAGGAACATGGGAATTAAGGTGAATAGTCTTTCTTGAAATGTGCACAAAACCCTCAAATTATCAAAAATGTTTTTAGCATACATCGTTGTAAAGCTCCATTATAATCCTCCCCTCAAGCGTTCCGAGTGATATTTGATATTTAGGTGTCACCTTGGATTAGGCAAGTTAAAAAATGTGATATAGATTGGAAGCACCTTGCATACAAGCCATTACCTCCATTTAGGATAAAGAAGTGGAAAATTGTTTGATTTTAAATGTAAATATGATATAATCAATTATAAATTATGTGTTTAATTTGTGAAGTTAAAAAATAATGGAAATTAAAATATATATATGTTTTTAAATAATTTTATTTATTAGTTACAATTAAGTTAGATATCAATTGGTGTATGAGATTTTTTTTTTTTGGGACAAAAGATCTCTTATATGTAATGAATTGACTATTAAAATTTAGGAGGAAATACATGTTCTTAATAAAAAATATTTTTCCTTTTAAGTTAGAGGTTAGAGGAAACTCATGTTCTTTAAAAAATTTATTTTTCCTTTTAAGTTAGAGGTTAAATTGCACGTAGTAACTAAATGCTATTAGAAAGCACATGACCTCAAGGTAGCCTTGGCCATGACCACAAGAGATACTAGTTTTCTTGTGGATACTATTTAGGTTGAAACGACCTTTTGGTTTTGGAGTAAGACCTAAAACTACTTCTAATTTAGGTTGAAACTGCCTTTTGGTCTTAGATTAAGACCTAAAACTATTTTTAATGGGCAAATAACTTGTCTTCCTTAGATACAAGAAAACATGTTAATGATCTAAAATCTAGAGGCATTCGACAAGAGTGGAAATCTACCTCCTTAAAAATCATCAATAAATCATTTTAATTACTGTAGCTTTTCTTAAAAATAAAAATGAAACAACCACATTATTAAATAATAATCAATAATAACTATCATCACTAAATTATAATAAATTTTACCACCATTATTTTAAATTTTTTTATTTTTATTTTTTTAAATATAAAATTGTTTCACCCAAATTAGCAAATCTTATTACAATCTCGGGGCCGTAGCTATTTATGATGCGACCGAAGATTAGAGAATAAATTAACGACGTTCCCAGTCACGAGAACTGCGGCAAGAACGTAGACTTCCCCAGAAAACCTCGCACGTACTGTCCACCAATCGCAGTTTGCCACGGGTTTACATCGAACTACACGGTGGCTCTCTAGTACGAGATTTTCAGGCAACATTATTGCGGGGCAGTGTAACCGCCGACAGGAGGTCGGTCGAGCCCAACACACCGACACATGCAGGTCAAGACGATATTGTTGGTTGGTTGCAGAGCCACAGCAAGGGAGAGGCCGTATACCCAGATTAACAATAAAATTGTATATTCTGGGAGTACATAGCGAAGGGGCCGGGGCTTTCAGCTAAGAATCACGGGGCTTTCAACTAAGAATCACGGGCTATGGCCGCGTCCTTGGCGGATGGATTAGCCTTTTTCTGGTGCTGGGATCGAACCGCGGGAGCTTGGTTTTCTTCGCAGAAGTACCTGTTACCGATGGCCTGCCGAGCTCAGCCGTGTATGGTGATACGGCAGTACGCGGCCCATGAGGTCAACGCGATCCTGTGGGCGCTGCTGATCTTTGTGACATGGCTGCTTCTCAAAAGGGTTTGGCGACTGGTGAGGTTCTGGATGCGAGGAAGCAGGCTACCGGGGCCTCCTTTGACCGCCTTTGCGCGCAGGACCCTATGCGTTTCGAACCATGGCGGGCTTGATAATTTTACCGGTAAATTCTCCCACTTTTGCCACTGCGAAGCATAATTTTGTTGAAAGAAATCGACGGCATTGCTGTAAGTTGTGAATTCGGGGCAATTTGAGTTTGGAAATGTGTTTCTGTTTACTGGTTATTTATCAGCTGGTGGCTGCGGGATCGATTCTCGTAATGTGTTTCCTTCTTCCTTATCGTTGACTTCATCATAACTCGTCTTTCGTATGTAGGTTACGGGCTAGATTATTTTTCTTGATGTTCATTTTGTTTTTCTAGCGAGTTCCTGTGTGAAGGTGTAGCAGTGGCATTGAATGCCAGTTTAATTTTTCTGTATAGTAAATTGCTTTTGTTTTTTCGACGAGGTACTAAATGTGTTGCAGCCAGATTACGGGTGATCTGTTTGCTGGTCTCGGGTGATCTAACTCATATGTGAGATATGAGGGAGATTTTTTTTGGTTATTAATTTTTTATTTTTATTTTCAATTTTGTTTATGTGTAACTTTGTTTGTTGATCACTATATATACCCTTGGGTTTTCAAATTCAAATGTCTATGTTTTCAAGGTGTAGCAGTGACGTTAAATGCAAACCGGTTTATTCTTTATAGTGAATTGTTTTTATCTTTTCAGGGAGGGGTTTCAGTGGTTCTGATTGTCGATTGATGGAAAATTGTTTTTATCTTTTCAATACAACGCTTGAGTTCAAGTATACTCGTGAACAATTCTAGTCTGAAGTCGGAAGACTTGTCTAACCATTTAATGCTATCTTTTAGCGGTATGATTTCTTTTCTTTTTTTTCTGGTTCTTTTTCTCTTTTATTTTGGCTGGTAAATGGGCCTTTGTTAAAGAATTGGACTCTACCTTAGCTTAGATGCCAGGACTAAGGGGTATCTATGACCCAGGACTCACACCAGCCTTGTTTCTGTGTAATATGTATCTATACCCTCAACATCTTCCAGGACTTGCACAGCCTCTGGCTTGTGTTAACATGACAGTGTGTTCCTGGGGAATTAAACCCGGGTCTCTGTAAAGAAAGCTCACTTGTCTGATCATGAGACCACAACCCACTTGATGTTATAGAATTTCTTACTGGGCTAGCAACGCTCTACATCCATATCTGATGGTGTATATACTGACATATATACCATTAAATGCTTAACTGCTGGGTGCATATTGTTTGCCTTCTTATTGATACAACTATTTGTACAATTTTTTAATTGTTATGGTCTCTTATTTCATAAGATATTAATCTATAGATTGCACTGATTTCCATTGATATCTTGTTAGGTTTTATCAGTAGTATGGGAATGGAGCTGTACTTCTTTATTTTCATTTTATTTAGTATAGAATGCATATTGATTGCCTTGACTTTTGGTAGTTTTCTCTTTTTCCTTGGAAATAAATCCCCGTAAAACTTCCTGGCACTTCCACCCATTCTAAGGACCTAGTGTAAATCAGGCGGCATTAACTTAGTGTGTCTAATCCTGTGGGATTTGAACTGGGGACCTGCACAGGGTGCTGGGTTACTGGCAATGTTCTGGCAACAGTGTCACCAACCAATTGAGCTAACCCTTGGGGCTTGTTAGATTTCTTTTAATAAGCTGCTCCTACAATTCACAATCAGACAGTAGGACTGACGTGACCAAAATTTGAAATGGTACTTTCTTCTTTGCCTAATCTAGAGATCTGCTTTTGTTCTCCATTCTGAAATATACTTCCCATCACTTGTATGGCTCAAGTTGGAGTTTGTTGGCAAATCAAAGTATGATTGGACTCTCTCAAGGCTTGGCTTGTGTATTTTACAGGGATACTTTGCATTGCAAAAAAATGTGAATTGGTGATCATGATATTTGTTCATCCATGTTTACTGATAACCCCAAGAGTTGACTTAAATTATGGAGGGTTTTTGGTTGTCTCTTTACGTTTTTGATACTTTTAGCTACTAGATCTGTCATTTGCAGAAAGGAGAAGTAGTATTATTAGGTTTGCTAGTGATATCTAAGTAACCTGTTTCTACCAAGCTTTGCAGTGTCCACTAATTTGCCTAAATTCTGAAGGGGGTTGGGAATTACAGGCATCCCAATTTATAACTTCAGTCTCTATGGCCATCCTCATGTGTCTAGAGTTGAGACTCCATCCTTCATGCTTGTTAATACTTTATACCAGGCAGCAGGTGTAGAGCCCTTGTGTGTGAGAGAGCGAAGGTGTTTGACCTCCCAGAGTTGGTTTCCCCCATCATCAGAGGGTCTTGGCTTAACACATGTCCGACAGAGCAGATTGGTCTAAGTGGATGTTAATAGGATACTTTATCCTTACACGAAGCTCATGTCCCGAAGGCTGAAACTCCTTGAAGTGCTTTTTGATAAACCATAAGTATCCCCAATTTCAAGGGTGGCTTTACATTGTGTGTGAAATGATGGTTGCTAGTCCAGAGTACTGGGGATGCAAATGATATTGAGGCCAGTTCCTGTTTCTGACTTAAATGATGGGTAGTAGCTGGAAAATATTGTACGTACTTCACCACTTCTGTAAACGACAGTTTATATGTCTTTTAGGGTGCAAATGTATCTGATTTGGAAGTAGGTCCCATATCACTATGGAATGACCTGTTTTCTTTCCTATTATTAAGGATTTGTTTGGAAATAGATCATATGACAAAGCTAGTGCCCGAGAATTTCTTGAATGGTTCCGATGCAGATGGAAAAAGCCTATGTTTGTGTCACATGATTTTGAGATACACGATTACATATGCTTCAGTCTAATGGACAGATATGTGGGGATATAGGCCTCTGGTCTCATGACAAGTCCAGGATGCTGTTGTTCCCTAGCAGAAAGTTCTGGATCTGATATCAAATATTTCAAAGCTAGTGCTATTATTCTTCTTGAGTGAGGTGTAAGTTGTAACTGTTTCTAGAAGAGTCTGGAGATGATGCATCAGCTCCTGATGTAACACTTACCTATGGCCTTGTTTGGGGAATAAAAAAAGTATTGCTTATATATTATATGGTCTACTTATTTTGTTGATTGGTGTATTGCTGCAAATAAGGGCCAAATCTCACTTTGTACGCTCTAATGATATACTTTTTGTTGGGAAAAAATGGATCGTCTGTGTTAGTGTTTGTTTTTCTCAGGAAATGCTTTATTTGATCTTACGTTTTTGTCTGGATGCTTTGAAAACTATGATCTGAAAACCTAACAATGTTATTTATTGGATTGTAGCTTTCCTTGGTCAGGCTCACAAAGAATATGGCTCCGTAGTGAGGGTATGGCTTGGTCCTACTCAGCTTCTTGTATCTGTTAACAGCCCAGAACTAATACAGCAGCTATTAGTGCAAGCAGAGGATCGATTGCCGCTTACTGGAAAGGCTTTTCAGCTTGCATTTGGAAAAAGCAGTTTATTTGTCTCATCCTTTCAACAGGTTACCTGGCCCTTCCATGGAATTTTTCACACCTGATTCTAATTCGTGACTCTGTTTTGATGGGGGCCTTTTGTGAATTTCTTTGATACCTAGAGTTGTCAGAGGTCAAAGAAATAATTCAGCTTTCTTCTTCTATCATTTTGTTTTATGAGAACATTTGAGGTGTACTTGCTTGCTTAGAATCTTAAACAACTAGTGGACACTCCTTGACGTACATGTTCATTGGTTTTTTCTAGGGATTTGCAGGTCTAAACAGCTAATTCACATCTTTTTTTTTATCAGTATTGCATGTCATAAACAGGAAGTGGTTCCTTGAAACAGTGCTCTTTGAAAATTTCTTCCTTGCTCAAAGGATTGGTAGTTTATGCATCTCTATCTAGTTTTTCTTTATTATTATTGCTGCATATGGGGACCATCTTATGTGATCATTATCTGCCCAAACTAGTTGTGGTAGACACATCAATCTTTAGAACGATATCTGGTTAAGTTTTGAATTTGGAATTTTTAGCTATATCTATTATGTGCAGGTTAGTCATTACATTAACTCTGGAAAGACTGTTTTGTACTGATACTAGATGTTTTCTTTACAATGTTCAATTAGGAGCGATTTCAAGGGAGATTAGGGTGGTAAGACAAAATTATAGAAAACTTTAATTAAAGTACCAGCTAAGGTTTGCATTGCTGAAAATTTATTCAGATGTCTTTCTAAGAGCCCTTTTCCCCCTCTTTAATTGCATATCATTTTAGGAATCTTATATTATTGTTGCTGGAGTTACACTATTTGTTTTTGTTTCTTTTCTTTTGTTCTTATGTTGGCCCAACCCCCACCTATTATGTTTTTGAGTTTTTCTCTTCTTTTGTAGTTTTTTCCTATCAAACACGCACACCAATGTTGAAAAAATTGGACTCATATCTCAGTGGTGGTCAAAAACTCAAAGTTGTGGACAAACTTGGGAAAAATTGGAATGACTCAATAAAAAATGGGTAGGCATTAAACAGTGCAATCTTTTTCCAATTAAATTTAATTATAAACTAACAAAGTCAAATAATCACATAACCACACAAATACGAAAAAATGATGTACAACGTACATTAATTGTTAGTAGCTGTTGAGTCAAAACTGAATAGTCATGTAATACCCCAGTTTTGATCCTTATACCAGTAATGTAAATGTGTACATGGTAAATGGCTATAAACACATACAAGCTACAGAAAAGGAAGGACAAAGAATGGGGGGCTATGACTCCACAAAAGGGGAAAGACAAGGGGGCTTAGGGGGGCTCAAGGGGGTGGCTAAATGAAGATAAAATTGTTTTAATATTATCCTAAGTCCTTAACCTTGTTTAACTAATGTTGTTTAAACTTTAATCCATTTTTAATTTTATCCTAAGCTTTGGATTAATTGCATGGAGGAGGTACATGGGCTCTCCATAGATATACGTGGCCCCTTCTTGCTATGCAAACTTATGCTACATCTTTTTTCTATGCAAGCAAA
>JASDQU010790080.1:77599-100137 GCA_032191745.1 Picea mariana | reverse complement strand
AATAAATAAATTTGCATGCACATTACTCACAAACAAACAAAAAAAAAATGAAGGCCTTACATAGGGTCACCTGAAGTGAATCCGTAGACCCTGAACAACGAGATTTATGGAAAAATGATCCGCTAGGCAAGCATACGCTCGAGATTCAATCTCCAAACATACGTATAAAATAATGGGTCTTCTGCCCATTTCTCTTTCTTATCCAAATATTAAGTTGAATTCCATTCCATGTTCAGTCTACCAAACCTATCGTCATTTCAAACTAACACATGTAACGCCGAGGAGGGAGCCCACAAAACGGTGCACTATGGTAGTACGGTCGGGCTCTTGAGCTTTGGCAGCCGCCATTACCAGCCTACTTCCTCTGTAAATCATTCAAGCCAAGCCCCAAATACAACACACAACTCAACTCCAAGCCACAATCCATCAAATGCCCAAGAAGGAGAAGACATGAGAGAAATACCATGGGCAGAGCAACAAGAATAGGGAAAACCTCGTGTGTTGGAGTTAGAAAACGCAGGAGTAAGTTCACGATTAGGGTTTGTTAGGGTTTGAGTAGTTGTTTTCTTTATTTATATTTTATTGTATGTTTAAACAGTCCGGAAAAGAGGGAGGGGGCAAGTGGACCTCATGCGAGGATCCACCGCTACTTGATTTTTTTTTATTATTATTTTTTATTTATTTAAAATTATTATTATTATTATTTTATTTTTATTTTATTTTAATTACTTTAATTTTATTTAAACCCTTTGGGTTTTAATTATTTAAACATAAATAATTAATTTTAATTTTTTTTCAAAGCATTGATAATAGTAATTAATTAATTAGTTTAATTAATTAATCATTCAAAAATTAATTAACTAGGGTTTTGAATGATTAATTAATTAAATGTGTAATTAACATTAACATATTTAATAATTAACATAACATTATGATACTAATAAAATTTATTTTTGGATTAGATTAAATTTCTGTTGGAGTGGACGAGTTTTGAATCGACGACCTATCCACCGAGTATAGAGCTTTCACCAAAGACCATATACCACTAAGCCATGATAGTAATGATAGGTTAAATGTGTTGATTAAGGTGAGAGAGTCAGTAGTTTTCTTAGGCAAATACATCGAGCTTAGAGGCTTTCGACCCTGACCTAGCCACTTCCCCTAAAGAGAGTAACGTCTGTTTACAGACAAGTAAAAAAAACCTTACGCCTAACCCTGTTTTCGAGTTTAAGTTGGGAAAATGTGAATTTCCCTAGACTCTCCCTGACAAAATTTTGGCTGATGCAGGTTCAATTATACAGGATGGTTAGGACTCGAGGAAATTGAGCCAGAGGGGCATCGCCACAAGGACCTCCAACGTCGCCACCACTATCGCCTGAATTAGCTCTCATTCTGCACTCTTTGGAGGCCATAAATGAGACTTTAAAGGGGCGTCAGTCAACATGGATCAAAGTGGATCCCCCACCATCTAGAGAGGGTAACCCTGAAGCATCGAGAGATTCAGGGGGAGGGCCTCTACCCGAGGACATCACTAGAGAACTGTAGAAGATCAAACTTCCAGAGTTCGCCGGGGGTCGTGCCAGTGAACGAGCAGAGGCATGGTTGGAAGGAATGACTCGATGTTTTACCTTAAGAGACTACACATCCACATCAAAGGAAAAAATATAAATCTTTGAGTTAAGGGACAGTTCCTTGAACTGGTGGGGCAACCTGGAGAGGCAGTTGCACCTTACCCCAGACACTGTCTCTTGGGAACTTTTTGAGGAAAGGTTCCAAAGGAAATATCTACCAACTTACTATGAGGAACAATAGGTGGTAGCATTTCATGCTCTAGTATAGGGGAACAAGACCGTGGAAGAGTATGAGATCAGGTTCATGGAGTTGGTGAAATACGTTTCATACATGGATAATGATCAACAACAGGCATAACGCTTTGTCTATGGGTTAAACCCTAAGATAAGGGCCATGGTGCAGATGTGGAAACTGTCTTCAGTAGTGGAAGCAGTTGAAAATGCATGTTATGCAGAGGAACATATGAACTTAAATGGATGTAAGATATTGACCTTTCCACATCATCTTGGATTCGTGGGGAAGGCCTCTAGGACCTTCTCCAGGGGAGGGAGCTTTAGACCACCTCCTTATGGTAATAGAGTCGCACCAAGGATAGTTGCTACAGGTATTTCAATGGAAGCAAGTGCAGCAAGTGCAACATACTGCTCATCACCAACGACGCAGGAAGGTCCACGACCTTCTCAGGGAGTAGCTAGTAGGGGTAGGGGTTCAAGGGGAAGGAACTAATTTCAGAGACCATCACAGAGTAGTGCGCAGGTTCAATCTCATGTTACATGTTGGGGATGTGGAGGGACACATTACCAGTGTGACTACCCAGAGTTGCAAGCTAGATTTGTGCATATAGAAGGAAAGGCCCCAATGAGAAGAGAAAGTGGTAGCCACCAGATTTATGCAGCAGTTAATAATCGCCAGGAAGAACATCAATCCATGGTGGTGGAGTCGTCAGGTATGCTAAATCATATCAATGCTAAATTTTTATTTGATTCTGGTGCTACATATAATTTCATTTCACCTTCTGCATTAGAAAAGAGTGGGTTAGCAGCCTAAGAGCACGACGACTTTAAACAGGTCGAGATGGCTTTGGGGGAAAAACAAGTGGTAGGACCTAGCATTGATAATTGTCTAGTAGACTTGGGAGTGTATACTACCAGGGTGAAGGTATAGGTCACTTCTCTTGGGACGTATGACTTAATCATTGGAATGGATTGGTTAGAAGCCCATCGAGCTATGGTGGATTTTTTCGCAGAAAAGGTGCTTTGTGTTGACGATGTAGGAAGGCCAGTAGAGATCCATGGTGTACGGAGAAAGGTGTCTCTATGCTTTATCTCAATTATGAAGGTTAAGTGGTGCATGAGGCAAGGGTGTCAACTATATTTAGTGGAAGTAATGAATGAAAGGAAAGGACCCTCCTTGGATCAATACCCTGTATTGTTAGAATTTAAGGATGTTTTTACGAACGAGTTGCCAGGGTTACCTCCTTAGAGGGAGATTGATTTTTCTATTGAGCTAAAACCTGGTGCAGAACCAATTTCCAAGACTTTGTATAGGATGACAGCGCCATAACTTTGTGAGTTGCAGATGCAGTTAAAGGAGCTACTTGAATTAGGGCTAATAACGACCAGTGTCTCACCTTGGGGTGCACCAGTAATTTTTATGAAGAAGAAGGATGGTTCCTTAAGACTGTGTATAGATTGCAGGGACTTGAACTGTGCTACAGTGAAAAATAGGTACCCAATGCAACGAATAGATGATCTCTTCGATCAGATGAAAGGAGCAACAGTACTCTCAAATATCAATTTGTGATCAGGGTATCACTAGTTAAGGATTAAAGAAGGTGATATTCCTAAAACTGGCTTTCGAACTCGGTTTGGGCATTACGAGTTCATTGTAGTACCTTTCGAATTGACCAATGCGGCAACAGTATTCATGAGCCTCATGAACAATGTATTCCAGAAGTACTTATACTGTTTTGTACAAGTATTCCTAGATGATATCCTCATCTATTCCAAGAACGAAAGAGAACATGTGGAACACTTGCGAGTGGTGTTGTCCCACCTTAGAGAGAACAAATTGTATGGGAAGTTTCCAAAGTGCTCCTTCTTCTAGAAAGAAATCCACTATTTAGGTCATATCATTTCCGGTGAAGGAATCTCTGTGGACCCAGAAAAGGTAAAGGCCATTATGGAATGGCCAGTGCTGAAAAATGCTCATGAGGTAAGAAGCTTCATGGGGCTAACAGGTTATTATCGGAGATTTGTGGAAGGGTTCTCTAAATTAGAGAAACCCATCACTACTTTGTAGTGCAAGGGGGTCAGGTATGAATGGACAGAATAATGTGATAGTGCATTCATCAATCTTAAGAGGTTACTAACTAGTGCACCAATTCTATGAGTGTCGGATATAGAAAAGGACTTCACAGTCTGCACGGATGCCTTGAAGCAAGGGTTGGGGGGCGTGCTAATGCAGAATGGAGGAGTGATAGTGTATGCGTCAATGAAGTTGAAGAAACACGAGGAGATTTATGCTACTCATGATTTAGAGTTGACAACTGTAATGCTAGCTCTAAAACTTTGGAGGCACTATCTAGTAGGGAGAAACTTTGAGCTCAAAACGAACCATCAAAGTTTAAAACATCTCTTCACTCAAAGGGATCTGAATGCCAGGCAAAGGCAATGGAGTGAGTTTATGAGTGAGTATGATTTTGGTATTTCATACATGAAGGGAAAGGAAAATGTGGTCATGGATGCCTTGAGTAGGAGACCACGTGTCTTCTCCTTGGTGCCCCTAAAAGTCAATACAAGGGAACGTGTATTGATGCAACTCCTTGGAGATAGTTGGTATTTAAAGGTTACTTCAAACCTCGAGAATGGAAGGCAGTTAGATCCAAAGTATGATGGATATAGCCTGGCAGCAGATGGACTATTAAGATATCGTGGAAGGATGTACATCCCCGAAGGTGGGGATATTCGAAGCATCATACTGAAGGAAGCCCATAGAGCACTTTATTGTGTGCATCCGGGTGTGAAGAAAATGTACGCATACATGAGGAAGCTCTTCTTTTGGGTAGGAATGAAGCGTGATGTAGTCCATTTCGTCGCAAAGTTCCTAGAGTGTCAACAAGTGAAAGCTGACCACCATCATCCGACATGTCTCCTACAACCACATGATGTTCCTATGTCCAAGTGGGAAGTCATTTCTATGGATTTTGTTGTGGGATTTCCTCTCACATCTCATAGACACAATGTCATTCTTGTGATAGTTGATAAGTTAACCAAGAGTGGTCATTTTATTCTAGTTAGAGACACTTACGATGCCACTGATGTGGCACACGTGCTTGTAAGTGAGGTCATCCGTTTGCACAGGATACCCAAGAAGATCATTTCAGATAGGGACTCTAGATTCACTTCTAGGTTTTGGACAAGTTTGCAGTCAGCGTTGGGGACTCAGTTGAACTTAAGCACAGCTTATCATCCGAAAACAGATGGGAAAAATGAGAGATTAAATTAGGTTATGGAAGCCATTCTTAGGATGTATGTCATGGATAATCAAACCCATTGGGAGAAGTACCTACCTTTGGTAGAGTTCACCTACAATAACAATTTTCATAGCTCCATCGGAATGCCACCCTACGAAGCTATGTATGGAAGGCCATGTAGAACACCGTTGAGTTGGGAAAGATTGGAAGACCGAGTAACAGTTGGTTTAAAGTTGATTCAAGAGATGGAGGAATAGGTGATTCAGATTAGGTAGAGACTAAAGGAAGAAGAGGATAGACAAAAAAGTTATGCGGATGCACACAGGACTGACCAAAGTTATAAAGTGTGAGATCAATTTTTCATTCGTATCATACCCAATAAGAGTACAATTTGGTTCGGGAAGGGGACAAATTTGTCACCTTGATTTATAGGACCATTCAAAATCCAAGGGAAAATTGGACCCGTTGCCTATCGTCTCATACTGCCACCCCACTTGCATAAAAACATAATTTTTTTCATGTATTTATTCTACGTCGTTATGTTGCTGACGAATCACATAAACTAAATTGGATGGAATTGTAGGTATCAGACGTGGGAACCCTCACGGTAGAACCATTACACATATGGGACCGTAGAGTTCGACAACTCAGGAACCGTCTGGTAGACCAAGTTAAGGTATCTTCTACTTGGGAGGATGCCGAGACATTACGACGATATTATGCCTCACTTGTTTTTACCTCCTCGAGAATATGTTTCTCGAAGGTTGGGTGTATTTAACACCAACTTTTGACTTAGACAACTAGGATTACCTGAGGCCTAATCACCTTTATTTTGTATTCACAGTGAAACTATTAATGATACACTTGCACTTTTAAGACGTAGGAACCTTTATGAATGTTTAAAATGTTATTTGAATGATGATGGATATGATGCAATCTATTATGTGAATGCAAATTCTATGAATGTTTAAATGTTATTTGAATGATGATGGATATGATGCGATCTATTATGTAAATGAAAATTCTATGAATGAGTAACGTCAATTGAATTATGGGGATATTATGAGATCTATTTCTAACTTGAAAACTTTGATATTAGGTTGTTGGTACGTGGATACTGAATAGAGATTATGGTTGTATGCAATTACATGATGATAATGCCTAGATATGTATGAGTTTTTGTTATAGAGTAATTTGCAGGTCAATGGGCTATGAAATAGACAAGGGATAATGGTAGTGAAAGTGAATGTCATGACCAGCGACCGAGAAACAATATGGTATGAATCTTTGTATGTGAAATTATATTGGTTTGAATGCATAGCTATGATATGTGGACCAGTGCAGGATTTCAGATGGCGAGACTGCCTAAAACTGAATAAATGATGACAAAACTCCCAACAACACGGTGCCACTGTATATTCCATTGTAGGGTGTGGACCCTAGTCCTATTAGGAGGGGTGGAGGCATTTCCCACCGTGTATCCTGTGAAACCTGGAGTCATGGGAGGATGGTATTATCTCACGCTCCCCTAGACGTGTGATGATGACTGTCAGTTGCCTGCTGGGGAAGCTTGGTCAAGATAGTGACACTTCCGCTTACGGGTTCTATTTGGATTTAGGTCATTATAGTTGACGCTCCAAGATAGTTCAGCAAAGGAAGGATAGGAATGGAAGATGGAAGTAAGTTAGGGAGGAAGGATGAATATAAATAGTTGAGAGTGTATGGATATTTGCCTTATGGTGGAATTTATTGTTTTTCCTTCTGAAAAGAAAATGTGTATATATGTATATTCATAATTACTTAACTAAACTACAATTGTCTAAATAAACATTGTTGAGCTAGATTATTGTAATTAAGGTATTTCACAAACGTATGATTGGTTTATTATCTTTTATAAAATCAATAGTCTTGTTGATTGGATTGGGTGCATACAAAAGTTACTATAGAGGTGATAGTTATAGTTATTAGTACATGCACGAGACTTGTATGTACTAGCTACACATGCATTTATTGCACATGTACACTAGTATGTATGAGTTTTCTTGGCTTACTTACTGATAATGTTGTCTATTGGATATGAATGTGTGAACCATATGTCATTTCCCTTGTTTCATAAAATACTTTAACTTCAGGATGAAGTTTCCTGAAGGGTGGGTGTATGTAACAACCCTAAGTAATTAATCAATTGTCATGATTTAAATAATTGTTTAATGTATATTAGTTTAATTGATTAATCAATTAATAATCATGAATAAATATTTTTTTAATAAATTGATAATTTTCATTTTGAGACCTAGTGTATCGGAAGATGACCCATTAATGAAAAGGGGATAAGGTGGTTGACACCTAATGGAGGGATAAGGTGGTTGAGAATTAATGGGGAAGGAAGGTGGTGAATGAGGGGTGTGAGGATAAGACAAGGGGGGAAACACTCGGGAAGGGGAATTTGGTTTTGGAGGATTATTTTTCATGTTAGAGGATTGTATTACTAGTTTGGCTGGGGGGAAGCTTGATGGAGGATAATAATACTAGTTTTACTTGAGGAGCTTGTTGGAGGTATGTCACAGGGGGCACCTGTTGCTGGGAGTTTTTGGCTCGGGGGGGACAGGAAACCGCAAGGATTCCTGGAGCTAGGGAGCCGAAGAGGCTATGTTCCTAGCTAGATGGGAGGAAAAGATTCAGTTTTTAGGCAGTTTCAAGCAGTTAGCAACAACAGGAAAGAAAATGACACACTTATTCTTCAAGAGGTATTTTTCCAGTATTAATTTTGTTCTGAATGAAAGTTATGATATGTATCTATGTATTGAAATTGTGTAATATGTTGTGTAATCTGTTTTGTGACTATTTTGGACTGTATAAATTGAGAATTTGATATTTAACTGATTAATTTGCTATAACTTCAACACAAATTAGATAGATTTGTTGTAATGCAAACATAAATAGAAATTATATGTCATGTTCAAGAAAATAAAAGTAATTTAGATTACAAATTTACCATTTAACTTTGAAGCCCTAATGAAGGGCTTTACAAACATGTTTTGATCTATAAACTATCTTATGATGCCCATCTTTATTGCATTTCTAAAATTTCCTTATATATTGTCCTAGAGATTTATATCTACCTATGGATTTATATCTAACCCACAAAGACTTATTTTTATTTATGTATGCAAAGAAACCTCTCACAAATAAGGAATCCTTGGTCGAACAATGCATTCTTTTCCACGTCATCTATATTATGATTGCATGGAAACAAATGCATTGTCAATATTTAATGTGGTTGTATTACTCCCAATATATGCAACTAGGCTATCCCATGAATATGGAAAACAACACAATAGAGAAATGCACTTATCTTCATTGGAAATTTTAATATCAACAAATAACCACTAACTTACCATAGTGTTAAAGGAATTGAGATTCTTTTTCATAGAGTCATTTTCATTCATCCTTAGATAGTACAACTTGTTTCAAGGAAAAGTGTGTTTTCTATGGACTTAGACTGACACAAAGTCCCTAACTTATCCCATAACACTTTGGCTGTAACTTCTCCTAAGACATTCATTAACAATGAAGTTGAAATTGTAACCAATTCATTCTCTTGGACTTCCTCTCCAAGTTCATATTTTCTATCACTACCACACTCGTATGTATATTAATAGGATCTACAACAATCCATTATTCGTTGCCTACAAAAAATCCCTCCATATTGAGCTTCTACAACTCAAAGCTCCAACCTTTAAATTTCTCAATCTCGATTCCAGAACTGCTCACCATTTTATTTCACATCATAATCATTATTGTGGATCTCTCACTGAAGCCATGTTTATAACAGACCCAAGATAAACTTTCTCTATTAAGAATGAACTAAATCCTTTTCCCTTGAAGCCCTATAACTTCCTTTAATAAAAAATGAAAGTTTTAAACCTATGCAAGTGAGGAAATGCATACATATTACTAAGACAAATAGAAATAAAAACAATGGCACACATACATTACAATTAGATTTACCCTAGCAACCATTAACTGAGAAAACCAACTTAACTTATAGCCAAACATGTATCTTCTTCATTGTATTAACTTTACCATTCACAATACGATATTTAGGTATTCCACAACACCCAAAACCATAATATATTAACCCAAATTAGATTATAACCGTAAACCATTAACTAAGATTAGATTACTATGGTTCATAAAACCATTGGCCAAAAAAGAACGAAAATAGGCAAAGAAAAAACAAAAATGGACCCCCCAAAAAATATTGGGGCACTACCCCAAACCTCAATAGGTCAAGTCTATTGTCCCTCTCCGTAAACCATTTTGGTCAATGGGGGGGAATAACACTCCCCACTCTATGGCCTCCGCAACCATTGATATTATTGGATTTTTACCTAGAACAGTCCCCATGCAAAGAATATAACACATTTCCAATGGTTTTTACCCTTCTCCTTCTATCCCTTACTCTATTTCCATTGAGAGGGATGGTTAGAAGTATGGTTTTGTTGAGAGGGAGAAGGTTGGACCTACTTAATGTTGGAAAGGGGAGTAGAGTTATTAAGCATTAAGGGTCCCTAATAAAATGGATTCATATATGACAAACCTTGAGGAAGGGTTTATACTAGTTAGGAGGATGATGACCTCCATAAGTAGTAGTGAGGGCTATGTACAAGGAACTAGTCCATCGTTGTCTATTTTAAGGTGGATTGGAATAACCTTAAGGACCATGGTTCCTCTAAAATGATTTATAGAGAGATTAGTTTTGTGGGTGATAGGCATATATCCAAACTAATTGGATGCATGAGCCATTGACCCAATATGTTGTCAACAACATGAGATGCTCTTTATGTCAATACTTTATGAGAAGGGTGTTTAGGGGCCTGTGGAATGATGGTATATATATATCATGGTTGAGAATATATATAAGATCAAACTATTGATCTTTGAATATGTCTTGTTCTTTAATATGGAGCATAATAGTAGCTACACCTTTTACTATTGATGCTACTTAAGGATGTGTTCCATGACACATGTGGGAATGGTCTAGAAGCATGTGGTAAGAAGTTTGAATCCATTTCCATGACAAATAGGTAACTAGAAGAAGGGTAAGAAGATGGTCATAATGGATAGAAATGTGGTGTGACCACCTAAGGAAAATTCAACATACCAATTAGCGACAAGTTGCATGAATTTTCCTCAAATAACCCAAGTGAGATATAGGTTTATATGATGTTATTAAAGGAGCACCACAAATGAAAGTCATTATGTGATTGGATGCATCCTCACTAGGTTTGTTTCTCAAAATTGGTAATGTTCAAAGCTAACTTGGTGGGCATTGGTGGCCAAGTTGCATAATGAAGGATGGGGGTTTTGATATGTTCTGAAAGTTTAATAAGTATTGACTATATAATATATAAACAATTCATTACATAATAATAATAATAATAATTTTTAACTAAGGGACACAACTTAATTAGTAATGAACAAAATTTTCCACCTTTGTGATTAGTCAATTCATATAAGTATATTGTTATAAGGAATTATATCAATCATCAATATCTCATTCATTCATTATCAATTCTTTAAATTATTATCCTATATGTATTTCAACCATGTTTCATTCCTATGTTGAATATTTTTGTGTATATGAATGTTAGAAGTAGGCCAAAGTGGAAAGAAAGGCGACTTTGGGAAAGAAGGAATGCACGAGAGAAGCGACAACTAAAAGGAAGAGTAGCACGTGCGTATGCATGGAAGCAAGGATGATTTTAAGGATGTAAATTTATTTTAAAATGTAGAAACCTGGGCGAATATTAGTAATCCTTCATATGCCAACTATAATTTTTGGCGATATTTTTGTAAAAATATTCAAATTTCTAAGGATTTTATATAGTTTGTATAAATTTTTGGTGATTTTTAGGATAAAATAATTTTATCCTATAGAATTTGGGCGAATCATTTTTAGAATAGTGAATCTCTTTTTGGGAAAAACCATGGAAAATTAGCCCATGAACGAAATTTATCCCCTAAAATCATCCTTGCATGGAAGACCTAACGATATTGGGGTTAGGGTTTTTGCAACACATTGTAATGGCTGGTGAGCCAGAAACATATAAATATAGATACCTCAGTCTCATAGAGGGAGACAGATGTGAGGAAGCAGATGTGATGTAATATTCTGTTGTATTACCTAATTTTGTAAGCTATTGAGCTAGAGAGGAATAAGGAGGGTAGATATTGAGGTTTAGATCATAGGTTGAGGGGCCTGGTGTGATCTAGTCCGCCTCATAATAGATCTCAACCCATCTGAGATGAGTTGTAAAGTGCACGACATTGTAGTTTCAGAACTACTATAATAAAAGAGCTAAGAGCCAGATCTTTGTGGACATAGCCCAGGGGGGGTGAACCACAGTAAAACCTGTGTTATGTGATTGAATGCATGTGTTTCTTTATTGTGTTCAATAGTGTTTGAATCCCTACAAGTTTTTTATTTTTTAATGAAAAATGACAACTCTTGTAGCTGCCTATGCCTCATCCTATAAATATTACTATTTGAGGGTGATTATTTGATTATTAAAAAAATGTGTGACTATTGTTGTTGTACTTTTATTTTGCATTTTCATGATTGATTCATGAATGTAAGCATGAATCAAGCATTTAGACTTAATTTCACATTGTGACTCTATCCATTGCTTCGTTGCTAGAAAATCCATTGTGACTTGTATATACCTCCTATTCAATATTGGGATGATTTTCCTTCTGAGTTTGTTTGAATATCGATATAATACCTATGTTGATTGGAATTTGAACTATAAGCTTGTACATTTAAAATTCTTGGTAAATCAACTTTGATTTTAAATTTTCGATTTTCATTTGGTTTGTAAAAACGTATCCTCTCCTAACCTTTGCAAATCGAGTATACCCATTACATGTCATGGGAATTAAACACACCAAGATCGTACCCTGTACTTAGTTTTAGCTGGAAGGTTGAATTGGAAGGCCTCTCATGACAAGCCAAGGTCTTATGTTATGCTCTATTCTCAAAACGTTCATTACCAAAAATGCCCAAATTTCATGACTGAAACCCTTATTGTGTATGCTATGGTTGCGTTGGTGTGTTCCTAGTTTTGTTCCAATGATTTTAGCTCGGGATTGCCTCTTTCAATGCTACCTCCTAAGACTACAGTGAGTTTTGGTTGCCCTTGTTACCATCTGTTCAAACCCTTATGGTTGTTGTCGTTCGATTTGAGCCAAATGGCTCCCAAACTTTGTTGTTGTATGATGTTGCGAGTGAGGATCTGAAGAGCCAGGATTGGGATATGTTTATTAAGAAATTCTAGGGTTATAACTTGTGAGTGGCCAAAGAATTCACCCTTACATTTGATGGATGCAGAACCAAGGTAGGTGATATTTGGTTGGAAATCACTGAAGAATTTATGAGTGAAGCAACATGGGTCCCTCTCACTGGTCAAAAGTGGTTTAAAAATTTGAAATTGGACGAAGTACCTTGGAGTCTTTTTGTCACCTCAAGAAATATAGACTATTGTGAAAAAGGTATTCCGGTCTCCCTACTCAAGGTTAGATGGCATGGTTTGTTAGTGGTTTTAAAACAATTTATACTTGTGAAGGCCATTATGGCTTGGTCTTCCTTTACCACATACAATTGCTCATGCATTTTATTGGATTCCATTTAAACATGTTGTTTTACCTGCTAAGAAGTTTATATAAAATGTCAAAGAGATACAAGAAGCAAAACTTGGATTCCATCCTCTTTCACCATGGTTTGATTAAATTATTGTTAGTTCATCATTTGACAACACTTGGTGATGATTGGGACGGTTTTGTAGCTCGTAATGATTTTGTTACAGTAAATCCTATAGAGACCCCTATAATGGATAAGCCTATGATAGAGAAACCTCTTAATTTCTCAATTGGCGACCCAGATCTTTTGTATGAAAATCCTTGTGAAGAGAAATTGTCCAATCAACTTTTATGTAGGCAACAAGGTATTAGTTCTGAGTTTATTGAAACTCTTGTGCATGAGATGATTGTCTACCCTGACCCTACTGCAAATTCCAACAGTAGAAACCCTCGCAAGTAGTCAAAGAAGACTCAATCCATGTTAGGGTTTCATAAAAAGAAGGTTGGTCGTCTCATTTCAAGGAGTCTGCATAATAGATCCAAAGCTCATGTGAGCTCGATCGAATCGATTGAGANTTATGTCAATAATATCCCACCATGTTTAAAAGATAGCAAGGGGTTCGCAGGTATTAAGCTCGGTCAAAGGATGATAGTGGATAGCAGTGATGTTTTACCACACAATTACACATTTCCTCAATAGATCACCCCTGTTGTTCCTTGCGAAGTTTGCTTGCAGTGGATAGGGAAGTACTATATAGACATCCCAATTCTCCAAGCAATGATCAAATCTCTCACGACTCTCAATGAATCCTTGTAAAATGAAAACCGTGAACTCAAGGCTAATGCACAAAGATAAGCAAAGCATCTAAAAGGGACTGACAACATCATTATAAAAACGTTGACAGTGTAAAGGCTGTGATAAATTATGAGATAGTATGACTCGGTTTTTGTTACTAGTTAAATGGTAAGATTGGTTTTTATCAAAGTTATGCCCTGGTTGTTATTTTCTTATCAAACTGGATTGATTTGGATTTCTATTACCAATAATAAGGCTAGCTACAGAATCGAGAGATTCTGTATCCAAGTCAATTTCTCATATAAGTTTAGGAATTGTTAGTTAATAAAATACTTGACTTACTCATTTCATTTTTTCAGGATAGCATGTATCTGATATTGATCTTATGGGATGGATCATGCTGGACTTAGCTGATTAGCTATCTTCTTTTTTTCTTATTTTGTAAATAGGAGAAAACTTTCATAAATTTTGAAGATATAGTTTGATAATGAGTGGCTTTAAGCCCTCTATATTTGTAACTTTTAGATATTTTTTGAGATCTGATCCTATCTTAGAATATAGGAAGTTTAGCTTTCACAAACTCTTTAAATAATCCATATTTTGTAATGGAAATCATCTTGGCTGAGGGTAGAAGATGGACGAGTGATTCCAAGACTTAATGAAACAATATATATGCATTTTGGCTTTATCCTTTTGTTTATGATGTCTTCATTTATGTTTTGTTAATCCTAATACATTAATGGTTCTGATAGCTTTAGACTTAATGATCTATTATGTTTGGGATATTTATATTATAAATATCGTCTATAATTTGTTGCTCTAGATATAAATACTGTGATCATATCTCCAATTAGAATGATAGGATTTATCTTTGAATTTTAATTGAATGATGAAATGCATAAGTTACTTTTAGATTTATCTTGCTGTAATTATGTGCAATTATAAGATCATATGGTTATATTTGTGTTTCCTTCTCTGTCATTAAAACTAAATTGCCAATACATGTTTTGAATTTATTTAGAACAGTCATAAGGCTCATTGCAGATTTCTCTCTTAGACGTGGCAGTTGGATGTTCTTCGCTCATACAAACGCTTGGATACACCTCACTAACTAATAGACAAGTTAGCTCTTTAGTATTTCTTAATTCTTTCATTTACATATTAATGAAACCAGAATGTATGGTTCAACTTTTGGCTACCCACACGTCTACGTTTCATAGTTTATTCAATTCAAGATTAGTTAGATTTATAAAGGAAAACAAAAAAGATTTAAATGTGCTTTCTTTATCTACTTCTTAACAAAAATAATTTTCGCATTTGATTTTGTGAGTTTCGATTAAAACTTGCAATTTGTAAATGATGTACATAAGTGATATTAGTATATTTTCTGCTTAAAATACCTACAATAGTTATGTTAGAATATATGTATATATACAATTTATAGTATTTAGTATTTAGTTAGTTATTTCTTTCCCTTATCTATTCTCTTTTAAGATTTTAGATTGGCTAACAAAGCCATTAAACCCGTATGAACGAGTTACACCAAACAACTTGGGTTATTTAGACAACCCCGGACCAGACTTGTTCTTCCAGTTGATGGATGGTCAATTTCTCCGCCAACAAATGTCTCTAGAAGGAAGGCCTGAATACAATTAATGGCACGTGGAAGTCAGAAAACTCCGCCCCCACACACTTGCTCCCCTATAGTAACACATAGTCGCTCAGACAACAACGTTACTTCTGAAACAAAAACTACCTAGAGCGAAAATCCTGAGATTCCCGTTGAGCCAGTAACACCAAACCCTAAAGGGGCCCATGTATAAGAAATTGTTCGTCAGTCACTCTTAAGGACAAACAGTTCTTTGACCCGTATCAGACAACCTGGTAGGCCTCTTAATCAACGTTTAGATTTCTCCGATATCTGAGAGAAAATTGAAGGCACTGGTCTACGTTTAGATCCTTTAGGGGATAATACCACAGATCCAGACCACACCCCTACTCTTGGAGCTGGAGGATTCGATACCCACCTTTCCCACCTGGTCCATCTCCATCCTCTTCAGGAGGAGAGTCATCTGACAAAGGTAGTTCATCATCTGAACCATCTTGGCCTTCAACACCACCTACACCCATGGAAAACCAAGAAGATCCTGCTAGACCCTATCTCAATCAAGATGTCATGGCTGTACCTAGACCTCAACACCCACTACCAAAACACCCAGACAAATGGTTGCCTAAGTTTGATCTAGATTCTAAACAGTCTGTTGAAGATCACATAAAGAAGTTTATGTTGGCCATTAGACTCAGAAGTGTAGAACATGAAGATGTAGTATGTAGACTCTTTCCTTACACGTTCGAGGGAAATGCCTCTACATGGTATTTCACCCAACAACCACAAACCATTGTCTCTTGGGACAAATTAGAAACTTGTTTCTTAGAGAAATTTGGAGATGAAAAATCTCCTGAAGTCTTGGTTATGGAACTATCTAGCCTAAAACTGAACCCTAAGGAGAAAGTAAAAGATTTTAATCAAAGGTTCCTTACATTAAAAAATCGAATTCCCACAGATTCAATGCCGGCTGAAAGTCTAATTATTGCATATTACACCAAAGCTCTGCATAATAATATAGCAATTTGGGTTAAAAGGTCTAAAAAGTCTTTGTTACTGGAAGCCTTCGAGGAGGCAAGTCAAATTGAAAATGAAAAATTAAGCCTGAAAGATAATCTCAATAGTGAAGTTGAAACAAATTCATCCTGTAAAAAGAAAATAGAAATCCTTACGAGGCCTCCACAAGACAAAAGTCAATCAGAAACTTTAGAGTTAGAAAGCCTACAAAAGGTTGTCCAAAAATTATCAAATCAAGTCTTAGACTTGAAGAGATCAGCAGAAGAGGCATCCTCAAGAAAAGGAATTTTTAAACCTCCTTTCAAAAAGCCTTTTCCTCCCAATCGGCCAAATCTGACCACTAAAGGTATCAATTTCAAAATCTTACAATACGCCTTGCAAACTATTCTTGAATCACATGATAACTCTGCCCCTCTTGAGAGTTCTGAAGATGTAGTTGAGGAAGAACTAGCTGAAGAAGAGGAGTCATCTCCCAATATATTCAAACACTTTTCTGATAGTATTTTCCAAGAAAACTTTGAAACTGTTCACCCGTACAACACAAGGAACAAAACACAAAGTAAACCATCTCCCAAAATGAGTAACAATGTGCCTCCAAAACAACCTAAGCAAGTTGAAATAAAATAGAGTTTAGCAGCTCCAGTTTTATAATATGACTTGATTGAAGATTTGAAAAAACTAAGAGCTAATATTTCTGTTTATGAGATTTTGAAATTTCCTCTGATTTTGCAGAAACTGCTTCAAAATATCGTAGAAAACAATAAGAAAAACGATTCTAGCAGTAAGAAAACTGCATAAATCATTTCTAAGAAAACAAAAAATATCCCTACTAAAACCACTCCTAAACTTCCTGATAAAAGGGATTCATCTGAAAAAACTGTATCAAATGTAGATAAAATTGTTTTAGGGACAACGACAAAAAATCAACAGAATTCTGCTGTTAATACTCGTAAAAATGTCCCACCTTTCTTACTGACTTTTGAAATTTTCAATAGAAATGTACATAATTGCATGGTAGATTTTGGTGCATCATCAAATGTCATGCCTTTATCTGTTTTCCAAAAGATTAACCCAGAAGTTCAACCTTCTAGTCTTAAAATCATTCAGCTAGATCGGACGAATGTTAAGGTAATCAGTGAATTGAAGAATGTTTTGGTTAGGATATCTTCTAATCCTAAGGTTCGCTAAATTATTGATATCATTGTTGTTGACATCCCTGAAGTCTATGGTTTGTTCCTGAGCAGGGACTGGTATGAACAACTGCATGGGTACTTTGCCACAGATTGGTCTCATTTGTGGTTACCGGAAAATGGACAGCTAAATAAAATTAGGATAAACCATGAACGTTATTTAAAACATACTGTGACAGATCTAAATGATCCAAATGCACATTTTACCACATCTACTAATGCACTTGAAATGCAAGGAATGGACACCTTCTTTGGTAACTTCATGACCAAAACTTCCCCCATCACCGATCTGGAGCAACAATCAGAGCTCACGACCTGTACTCAATCATCAGCTTTTCCAAATGTGCCAAACACTACCGACGAAGCTCAAATATGGTCACTTTACTTCGATGGATCCAAATCCAAAGAAGGAGCCGGTGCGGGATGTGTGCTCATCGATCCCGAAGGTAATAAAACTTTCAATTCCTGTCATTTGGAGTTTGAGTGCACTAATAACACCACCGAATACGAAGCACTTTTGCAAGGGCTTGGGAAAGCGGTGGATATGGACGTAAGAAATTTAATGGTATTTGGTGATTCAGAAATCGTGGTCAGGTAAGTAAGATATTCCATACATTGCCTATCACCACATATGAAAAGTTATCAAACCGAGGTATGGAGTTTGATACAAAAGTTTTCAGCATTTAACATCAATTCCATTCCTAGACTAAGTAATTCTAAGGCTGATTTGTTAGCTAATGTCGCTTCCAAACTTTTTCCCACAGAAGGTCTCTCTCTGAATGCATTTTCAATTGAACTATTATTTAGGCTGTCGATCCCAGACAACATCACCAATTGGAGAGTGTTCGACGATGACCAGCAGATCATCAACTTCTTGCATATGGAGGACACTTTCCAAGGTGAAATTATCGATGAAGGCACTCACAATGAAAATCTTTGTAACTTCACGGTAATATCAAATCCTAGATCTCTTGAATCGACGTCTGATATGGTAAACTCTATTCCCAGATCCGTTGTAAGACTAGAAAAGTTCTATGATTTGCATGATAAATCTAGAGGATTAGTTAATTGTAAAACAAGCAGTTCTTCCTTGACTTACGAAACGATAAATCTAGGGACTAAGGATAATCCTCAAAATATCAATTTGGGAACGGGATGCTTCGAGCAAGAATGATCCACTTTTATAAACATATTTAAAGAATTCAAGGATGTTTTTGCCTGGACATATGATGATTTGAAAACTTTTGATCATAATATAATACAACATATCATCCCCATGAAACCGCAAACTCAGCCTTTTTAGCAAAAATTAAGAAAGATGCACCCCAAATTGGAACCCACTATCAAGAAAGAAATGAACAAATTATTAAATGCAAAGATAATCTTCTCGGTGAGACACACACAATGGGTGTCCAATCTAGTTCCTGTAAGGAAGAAAAGTGGTGAAATCCGACTCTGTGTCGATTTTCATAACCTAAATCGAGCGTCTGATAAAGACAATTATCTTGTTCCTCCAATGGAACCTTCAGCAGTTATCTGGTTTCGAAAGACTATCACTGCTAGACGGTTTTTATGGATACAACCAGGTCCTCATGTCCCCCTCAGACCAGTTAAAAACCACTTTTCGTACCCCATGGGGCACTTATGGCTATAGGAAGATGCCTTTTGGGCTTATAAATGTTGGGGCCACTTTCCAGAGAGAAATGGATATTTCTTTTCGTGGTCTCATAAATCAATTTGTAGTGGTCTATCTTGATGACATTATTGTTTTCTCCAAAAACAAGAAACATCACTTGTCTCACCTTAGGGTTGTCTTATAACAATGCCACAAGTACGACATATCTCTCAACCCTAAGAAGTCAATATTTGCAGTGGAACAAGGCAAACTTCTCGGGTTCATAGTATCCACTGACGAGATGATCATCGATCCCAAAAGAACTCAAGCCATTGCCAAACTTCCTCCCCCCTCCTCCAAAAAATCTATGCAATCCTTTTTAGGCCAAATTAATTTTGTCAGAAAGTTTGTCCCAAGTTTCTAAGAAATGGTAAGGCCATTACAGAATTTAATCAAAAAGGATGTTCAGTATCATTGGGGACCACATGAAAATCAAGCCTTTGATTCCATCAAAAAATCCATAGTGGAAGCCCCTTCCTTGATGAGTCCTGATTTCTCACAAGATTTCACTCTTTACACTTTCACCTCTGACCGATCTTATGCTGCTATATTGACCCAAAAGAAAGATGAAAGAAATGAAATCCCCATTGCCTTCATGAGCTCAGCTTTCAAAGGAGCAGAGCTTAACTACCCAACTATAGATCAACAAGATTATGAAGTTTTCAAAGCAGTGAAACATTTCCGATCATATTTGCTGAAATCCAGAACTAAAGTCATTGTGCCTTATCCTGTTGTTAGAAACTTGTTAGTACAAAAGGAATTGGGTGAAAAACGGGAAAACTAGATGAAATCGTTACAAGAGTATGACCTAGAAATAACCCCTACAAAAATTGTCATAGGTCAAGGCCTATGCAAACTAGTGGTTGATTCAGTTGAAGAACAACAGAGTCAAATTAATGTCTCAACTGTAAATCAACATAATGAAAATTAGATATGTTGTACACAAGTTGTTGCTAATTCTTGGTTTGAAGATATTAAGTTTTATTTAACACATGGTTCTTCGCTTCGCCATCTCGATCCAAAAAATATAAGAGCATTAAGACTAAAATCTGCACCTTTCCAGTTGGTAAATGACATATTATTCCGTTATAATTTTGATAGTGTTCTCATGCGTTGTTTGGAAAGAGATGAAGCAGAGAAAGTATTATCTGAACTTCATGCAGGTGAAGTTGGTGGGAACTTCGGTGGAGACACCACTGCTCACAAGGTATTAAGGCCTGGGTACTATTGGCCCACGTTGTTCAAAGATTCCCATTCATTATGTTGTAAATGCATAATCTGGCAAAAGGCTTCTAGATGAGTAAAAAAGGCAGCATTCCCTTTGCAACCTATTTTGGTGGATTCACCTTTTCAGTAGTGGGGTCTTGACATCATAGGGCCAATTAAACCCACTTCTTCACAGCAACATAAATACATCATTAAAACAATGGATTATTTTACCAGATGGTGCGAGGCTACACTGTTGAAAGTGGTAAACACTAATCAGGTGATATCTTTCCTTGACACAAATATCATTACTAGTTTCGACATTCCCAAATGTTTGGTCTTTGATAATGCTTCTTACTTTTCGTCCCTTGATATGAGTGTTTTTTCTTTGGATAAAGGGATCAAACTTAAGTATTCTTCCAGCTATTACCCCCAAGGAAACGGCCTAGTAGAATCAGTGAATAAAAATTTGATAAAAATCATCAAGAGGACAGTTTATGAAAACCACAAAAATTGGCACAACGCGCATTTTAATGCACTCTGGGCTGACAGGGTGACACCAAAAAATTATGTTGGTAATTCCCCTTTCTTCATTGTCTACAGAAGAGAAGCAATTCTCCCTCCTCATGTTTTGCTTCCGTCTCTGCAATTATCGTAGAAAGTTCAGGAAGAGGAATGCCCTCCTCTTGAAAGTCGAATTAATGCCTTGTTGAAACTAGAAGAAGTAAGAGCACAAGCAAAGGAGAGACTAGATCAACATCAATAGATTGTGAAAGGTAGGTTTGATTCAAACTCTGCTTCAGATAGAAACTTCGAGGTAGGATATTTGGTTCTCAAGTGGGATAAACCTCACAAAGGAAAAGGGGAACACACCAAGTTCGAGAACCTATGGTTGGGGCCTTTCGTAATCACTGAAAAATGAGGTCCTAGTTCCTTCCGTCTACACAGTTTGGAGGAAAGCCAGACACCTTCTCGGTGAATGGACAAGCTCTCAAAAGGTATTTTTCTTAATAAATTCCAGATCCACCTTTGTACATAATTTTTCTATTTGATTTACTTTTGTTTTTTGGTTTTTGGTTCTTTTCATTTTGTTTGTTTTCATTACTTTCTGGTTAAACTTATGCTTGTGTCACCTTTTAGTTCATGAAGGGAAACTAGAATGACTCATTATGAAGCAACAATCAAGGTTTGTCAGAGCATCAATGTTGTAAATTCCTGAAACGCAGACTAGCTAAAGAAGTTTTCTATTCAGAATAGGTTTCATGGTTTCACTTTATAATTATGAGTAGACATGACCATCATTAAAGATCTTTACGATGTCCCTGTTTTAAAACAAAACAAATCAAGTATGCCTTCCTGTCCTCGAAAAATCAATCTCATCAAAAAACTAATTTCATATCATAATGAAGGTTATTACGCGATAAATTAAAGACTGGACAATATCAAATGTTCTGAAAACTGAAATTTTCAGCATCATCCTGCTCTTTTGAATATCATTAAATTTATATCAAAATTGTAAATAATTTCTAGAGAGTTGTGGGAAGTGTCTATAAACCCACCGAGATACTGAACAGGTCTGTTGGAAGTGGGTAAATTCATACATGATGCTAATACAACTTCAGCAGGGTATTGAACAGGCCTCCTGGCAACAAAGCGATGTCGGGTTCAAGAAAATTATCAGGTGTAAATTCTGATATCAGTCATAAGTGCCCTTCGTTTGTACTGAAATTTATTGGACAGGGTAGAGGCATCAGAGTGGCGTAATTGACATCCCTGTTGATTCTATAGATGCATGCTGGTAGCAGTGGTCTTATAAACAATATCGTTTCTCTCATAATTAAAATTTGTCACCACATTTCATCTAAAAAGTAAGATATCTGAAGCTGGACTATGTGATGATTGTTGAAATTTGATTGAGATGCTTGATGTCCTTCAACCGTTCTTTGATATTTAATCATTATAAGAAGTCCCAACATGAACTCATTGGTGATGCAGAGATAATTGCTTCTCCCAGTAAGTCGCTACTGTTGGTAACCCTACATGTTTTTTCTTTTTTAATGACAAATGACAACTCCTGTAGCTGCCTACGCCTCATCCTGTAAATATTACTATTTGAGGGTGATTATTCGATTATTAAAAAAATGTGTGACTATTGTTGTTGTACTTTTATTTTGCGTTTTCATGCTTGATTCATGACTGTAAGCATGAATCAAGAATTTAGACTTAATTTCGCATTGTGACTCTATCCATTGCTTGGTTGCTAGAAAATCCATTGTGACTTGTATCTACCTCCTATTCAATATTGGGATGATTTTCCTTTGGGTTTGTTTGAATATTGATATAATACCTATGTTGATTGG
>JASDQU010790080.1:43696-77579 GCA_032191745.1 Picea mariana | reverse complement strand
TCGCATTGTGACTCTATCCATTGCTTGGTTGCTAGAAAATCCATTGTGACTTGTATCTACCTCCTATTCAATATTGGGATGATTTTCCTTTGGGTTTGTTTGAATATTGATATAATACCTATGTTGATTGGCATTTGAACTATAAGCTTGTACATTTAAAATTCTTGGTAAATCAAATTTGATTTTAAATTTTTGATTTTCATTTGGTTTGTAAAAACGTATCCTCTCCTAACATTTGCAAATCAAGTATACCCATTACATGTCATGGGAATTAAACACACCAAGATCGTACCCTGTACTTCATTTTAGATGGCAAGTTGAATTGACAGGCCTCTCATGACAAACCAAGGTCTTGTGTGATTCTTTTTACTCAAAATGTTCGTTACCAGAAATGCTTGAATTTTGTGACTGAAACCCTTATTGCTTATGCGATGGTTACGTTGGTGTGTTCCTAGTTTTGTTCCAATGATTTTAGCTTAGGATTGCCTCTTTCACTGCTACCTCCTAAGACTACAATGAGTTTGGGTTGCCCTTGTTACCATCTGTTCAAACCCTTATGGCCCCTGTCGTTCGATTTGAGCCAAATGGCTCCCAAACTTTGATGTTGTATGATGATGCGAGTGAGGATCTGAAGAGCCAGGGTTGGGATATGTTTATTAAGAAATTCAATGTTTATAACTTGAGAGTGGCCAAAGAATTCACCCTTACATTTGATGGATGCAGAGCCAAGGTAGGTGATATTCAGTTGGAAATCACTAAAGACTTTCTGAGTGAAGCAATAGGGCTCCTCTCACTGGTCAAAAGTGGTTTAAAAATTCAAAATTGGATGAAGTACCCTGGAGTCCTTTTGTCACCTCTAGAAATATAGACTGTTGTGACAAAGGTATTCCATTCTCCCTACTCAAGGTTAGATGGCATGGTTTGTGAGCGGTTTTAAAACAATTTATTACCTGTGAAGGTCTGTATGGCTTGGTCTTCCTTTACCACATATGATTGCTCATGCATTTTATTGGATTCCATTTAAACATGTCGTTTTACCTGCTAAGAATTTTGTATAAAATGTCAAAGATATACAATAAAAATAAATTCGATTCCAGCCTCTTTCACCATGGTTTGATTAAATTATTGTTAGTTCATCATTTGAAAACACTTGGTGATGATTGGGGCAGTTTCGTAGCTCGCAATGGTTTTGTTACAGTAAATCTTGTAGAGACCTCTGTAATGGATAAGCCTATGATAGAGAAACCTCTTAATTTCTCAATTGACAACCCAGATATTTTCTATGAAAATCCTTGTGAAGAGGTATTGTTTGATCAACTTTTATGTAGGAAATAGGGTATTAGTTTCGAGTTTATTGAAACTCTTGTGCATGAGCCAATTGTCTACCCTAACCCTATTGTAAAATCCAACAGTAGAAACCCTCACAAACAGTCAAAGAAGACTCAATTCATGTTAGGGTTTCATAACAAGAAGGTTGGTCGACTCATTTCAAGGAGTCTGCATAATAGATCCAAATCTCATGTGATATCGATCGAATCGATCGATATCCATGAGGAATCTGACTCCGAGATTGAAACGTTTCTGGTAGAGGAAGATCCAAATTGTTCCAAACCAGATCTTAATCAACCATTAGATTATGTCAATAATCTCCCACCATGTTTAAGAGATAGCAAGGGGTTCACAAGTATTAAGATTGGTCAAAGGCCGATAGTGGATAGCAGTGATGTTTTACCACACAATTACACATTACCTCAACAGATCGCCCCTGTTGTTCCTTGCGAAGTTTGCTTGCGGTGGATAGGGTAGTACTATACAAACATCTCCACTCTCCAAGAAAGGATAAAATCTCTCACGACTCTCAATGAATCCTTGGCAAACGAAAACCGTGAACTCAAGGCTAATGCAGAAAGACAAGAAAAGAGTCTAAAAAGGACAGGCAACATCATTATAAAAAACGCTGACAGTGTAAAGGCCATGATAAATTTTGAGATATTGTGATTTGATTTTTGTTATTAGTTAAATGGTAAGATTGGTTTTTATCAAAGTTATGCTTTGGTTGTTATTTTCTGATCAAACTGGATCGATTTGGATTTTTGTTACCAATAATAAGCCTGGCTACATAATCGAGAGATTCTGTTGCCAAGTCAGTTTCTCATATAAGTTTAGGAATTGTTAAATAATAAAATATTTGACTTGCTCATTTCATTTTTTCAGGATAGGCTGTATCTGATGTTGATCTTATGGGATGGAGCATGTTGGACTTGTTTGATTAGCTATCTCTTTTTTTGCTTATTTTTTAAATAGGAGAAAACTTTCATAAATTTTGAACATATAGTTTGATAATGAGTGGTTTTAGGCCCTCTATCTATATTTGTAACTTTTAGATAATTTTTTAGATCTGATCCTATCTTAGAAGATAGGAAGTTTAGCTTTCATAAACTCTTTAAATACTCCATATTTTGTAATGGAAATCATCTTGGCTGAGGGCATAAAATGGATGAGGGATTCCAAGACTTAGTGAAACAACATATATGAATTTTGGATTTAGCCTTTTGTTAATGATGTTTTCATTTATGTTTTGTTAATCTTAATACATTAATGGGTCTGATAGCTTTAGACTTAATGATCTATTATGTTTGGGATATTTATATTATAAATATCATCTATAATTTGTTGCTTTAGATATAAATACTGTGATCATATCTCCAATTACAATGATAGGATTTATCTTTGAATTTTAATTGAATGATGAAATGCATAAGTTACTTTCAGATTTATCTTGCTGTAATTATGTGGAATGATAAGATCACGGGGTTATATTTGTGTTTCCTTCTCTGTGATTAAACCTAAACTGCCAATACATGTTTTCAATTTATTTAGAATAGTCATAAGGTTCATTGCATATTTCTCTCTTGGACGCGATAGTTGGATTTTCTTCACTCATACAGATGTTTGGATACACCTCACTAACTAACAAACATGTTAGCTCTTTAGTATTTCTTAATTCTTTCATTTACATATTAATGAAACCAGAATGTATGGTTCAACTTTTGGCTACCCACACTTCTGTGTTTCATAGTTTATTCAATTCAAGATTAGTTAGATTTATAAAGGAAACCATAAAATATTTAAATGTGTTTTCTTTATCTACTTCTTAACAAAAATATTTTTTGCATTTGATTTCGTGAGTTTCGATTAAAACTTGCAATTTGTAAATGATGTACATAACTGATATTAGTATATTTTCTTCTTAAAATACCTACAATAGTTATGTTAGAATATATGTATATATACAATTTATAGTATTTAGTAATTAGTTAGTTATTTCTTTCCCTTATCTATTCTCTTTTAGGATTTTAGATTGGCTAATGGAGCCATTAAACCCATCTGAATGAGTTACACCAAATGTCTTGGGTTATTTAGACAACCCCGGACCAGACTTGTTCTTCTAGTTGACAGATGGTCAATTTTGCCCGCCAACAAATGGCACTAGAAGGATGGATTGAATACAATTGATGGCACATGGAAGTCACAAAACTCCACCCCCACACACTTGCTCCTTTTTAGTAACATGTAGTCGCTCAAACAACAATGTTACTTCTGAAACAACAACTACCTCGAGTGAAAATCCTAAGATTCCCATTGAGCTAGTAACACCAAACCCTGAAGGGGACGACATACAAGAAATTGTTCGTCAGTCACTCTTAAGGACACACAGTGCTTTGGCCTGTATCATAAAACTTGGTAGGCCTCTCAATCAACATTTAGATTTCTCAGATATCCGAGAGAAACTTGAACCCACTATTCTACATTTAGATCCTTTAGGGGATAACACCACAGATCTGGACCACACCCCTACTCTTGGAGTTGGAGGATCTGGTATCCCACCTTCCCCACTTGGTTCATCTCCATCCTCTTTAGGAAGAGATTCATCTGATGAAGGAAGTTCATCATCTCATCCTTCAATACCACCTACACCCATGGAAAACCAAAACAATATTGCCAGACCCTGGCTCGATCAAGATGTCATGGTTGTACCTGGACCTCAACACCTGCTACCAAAACACCCGGAGAAATGGTTGCCTAAGTTTGATCTAGATTCTAAACAGTCTGTTGAAGATCACATAAAGAAGTTTATGTTGGCCATTAGACTATGAAGTGTAGAACATGAAGATGTAGTATGTAGACTCTTTCCTTACACGTTCAAGGGCAATGCCTCTACATGGTATTTCGCTCAACAACCAAAAACCATTGTCTCTTGGGACAAATTCGAAACCTGTTTCTTAGAGAAATTTGGAGATGAAAAATCTCCTCAAGTCTTGGTTATGGAACTATCCAGCCTAAAAATGAACCCTAAGGAGAAATTAAAATATTTTAATCAAAGGTTCCTTACATTAAAAAATCGAATTCCCACAGATTCAATGTCGGATGAAAGTATAATTGTTGCATATTACACCAAAGCTCTACATAATAATATAGCAATTTGGGTTATAATAATATAATTCTTTGTTGGAACCTCAAACAGAAATGTACCCTGGTTCACTCAAGCCTAAGATAAAAACTCAGACAGGATATATGAATAACCAACAAATGGTTTTGTTGTCATTGGTAGGAACAATATAGGATTGAGTAGATGAGATAGGTTGAAGATATGTTAAAAGATACGTAAGATCCATGGGAGGCGAATCAAGAGAATATTAAATCAGAGAAGAAAGTAATGATCCAATAGAAGGGGATGTTAAGACTGTGGAATCCCACAAAAGAAGAGATCACAAGCTAGCTAAGGACAAAAGAGATGGAGTTTGCACAAAAAGATAAGAGAAACCCTAGAGTAACACCCCGCAAATATCTTGAGAAATATGTGTTTATTTATTTACATGAAATATTTTTCTGTGATTTTCCACACTTAGTGTAGTAGTGGATACTAAGGTTGAAGGATAACCACGCAAAAAATTGGATCCAATAGTTAGAGTGGAACCTAGTATAGATTGTGCATTTACAACAAGTGAACAACAAATTCACCCGCGCAATAGAGTTTTGGCTCGACAGTATTGTGGCAGGATTTATAACAGAGTTTACAATATATACAACGAAGTCATACAACACAACATAGAAAGAGTTTATATGCGGAACTCGAGGAAGGAACATTAGATCACTGTATACTTCTATTAAGATACTGCTATACAACAAAGGGGTAATGACGATGGAGTCAGACAACTAAACTTCACTGCGTGCATGGGGGAAGGGGGAAAGCACTGACAGAAAGAGGAGAAATGGAAGGAGGAAAGGATAACAGAAAGAAGGAGGAACCCTTGGACCCAATCATGATGGATGATGGCCATATCAAGCGGATCAGGGCGACAACTGGAAAGACGCGTAGCGAAGTACCCTACCAATACATGGTGAACACCAAGAAGAGAGTCGTAGCTGCTAGGGAAGGCTTGGCGAGTGATGAGGAAGAGGTATAAGATCTACGAGTTGTTGATAAGATTGAGGAAATCCTACGCGCAACATATGAGAGGAAGATGAGAGGTCCAAGAACGGGAAGAGAAGGAAACAATGCTATCCATATTAATTTCAGTGTGGAACCCATCAACCCATGTGCGACTAATACACCAAAGAAAAAACCATTGTTTAGACAACCAGATTTTGGGAGAAGAAAGACAGAAGGAAGTACATCTACACAAGGAACAACAACTGGAGGAGCTAGTTCAAGAAGCACTAGTCAAGTATCTACACCACGCAGAGGTAGTAGTTCAGTGTTCAGAATGGCAGGACACGATCCCACCATCAGGTTACAAGAATTTAAAGGAGAAGCGTCAGAGGACTCGGAAAAACATGTGTTCATCTGTGATAAGATTTGGGAAGAAAAATAGATCACAGATGAAGATACTAAACTGGAACAACTAGCAATTACACTAAGGGATCATGCACTGGATTGGTATATGATTTTAGCTAAAAACAATCCACCAGGGAAAACCAGAACAATTGCAGACATCAATAATTTTTTGATAAATGAGCTCCAGAAGCCAAGTTCAGAAGATCAATACATGAACGAGATGATTGAAATTAGAAAAAAACTGGGATAATCTGTATGGGAAATTAACTAGAGATTCAAGCGACTGAATGGAAAGTTTAAATATCTCATGATCGATATGCAACATAGGCACCTATTCGTCAATTCACTGCTGCCACACTTAAAATACCCATTGGGACAACAAGAGTTTCAGATGCAGGTAGAGGCTCTGTAGGCATCCCTGCAACTGGAAGAAAACCAATATCAACAAAAAAATCCATCCATTGAAGAACTGAAGGAAGATTTGAAGAAATTAACGTTTCAGCTAAACCAAAATAAAAGGAAGGACAAATGAGAAGCCGTTTGGTGTACTACATGCAGGACAAAAGGACACCACAAGAACGAATGTCCAACATTCGCGTAGTATATGGCAGCAGGAATTCCAAATCCATTACCAACAGGAGGACTATGGTGCAAAATATATAAGAAACCAGGCCACGATCCATGTCACTGCCCAATGATGCAAAAATACCAGACAATCCCAAAGAGTTAATATTGAAACTTTTGCAGGTCAGTGGGCCATGATGAAAAATATTGTAAAACTATGGATTTGATTCAAAAGAGGACATCAGATGCATATAGAGTGTAGGAATAAATGATGACTGGGCAAGCCGCACCACAATTTAACCAAGTTCCAGCCCCATACAACATTGTGCAACAACAGTATAATATTGCACAACAACCATATAATACCGCGCAACCACGGTACAACACAACACAACCTCAGTACAATACCACACAATACAATTAGGCACCTTAGTATAACGCGACGAGAGGAGATCAAGCGAGATACAAAGGTGGAGCACAAGCGAGAGGAGGTTTTGGAAGAGGTAGAGAACCAATGGTATGTGACAATTTTCAACAACCGGGACATTATGCAAGGGAATGTCCACTTCCACTAGAAACTTGTATGTATTGTCACGCATCGGACCATGATACAGAACAATGTCTGACACTATTAGTAAATATCCAGGAAAAGAGGAACCAGAACAACCAGAATGTTCAGTGTATTTCAACTGAAGCAAGGGACAAACATCAACATAGTTACCCGCAGAGGAGATAAAACAACAAACGAAGCAGTTCGACAAGAGCCAGTACAACACTAGTGGGTGAAGAAGAACACCAAACCAAGGAAGCAGTTCGACGCGCAGAATGAGAAGGAGATATTTAAGCAAGTCAGATAAGAATTTCAGAAGGATGACATTGCATCAACTTCAACTACACAACAAATCAAGAAAGCACCAGAGTACGAGATGCCTCCGTTATTGGATCATACCAACCAAATGCAACCCATGGGACAAGTAAGTACAATCAAAAGATTTTTGCAATCATGTGTAAAAGTATTGAATGATCCATCATCTGTCAAAATATTGCAAAACATACTAGAAATATGTAGTATAGAGACTAAAGGAAAACTTGAGCAAAAAACAGTGAATCACCTGCATACAAGGAGAAGAACAATTAGGGAGTTCAGACTGAATGCCAACATCGAATATTTAAACATGGGAGATATCATACTAGATATAGGATGTGAAGTTAATGTATTACCAAAGAAGACATGGCAATGTATGGGAGAGCCCATATTAGGATATTCACCTGTGCAACTGAAACTAGCAAACCAACACAGAGTCCTACTAATTGGTAGACTGAAAGGAGTGACAATAGACCTGGATGGAGTGCGCACTAAAGAAGACTTTGAAGTGATTGAAATGGTGGACGACACAACACCATATCCAGTGTTGCTTGGTTTGGATTTGGCATTTGAAAACTAGGCCATAATCAATTTGAAGACATGAAAAATGGCATTTGAGTCAGGTGAATACAGGGTCATCGCGCCATTAGACCCATTAGAAGGGGAAAGGTTTGTAGAAACCACTTTCTTAGACTTAGATAAAATCATCCAATTGTACATAACAACTGCGCGCAATGAGGATTACGTGAACCCAACTACAGATGGGATACTTAGTTGGCAGAGAATTACTTCATGTGTGACAGAATCAAATACCAGTTTAGAGAATTGACATTAAAGGCTACACAAAGTTTCCACAAGAACATGTGCACAAATAGACCGCGCAGTAAGATGGATAGGCACGGAGATAAGGGAACCACCCAGTTTCCACGGGTAAATGATCTAGAAATATTTTTGGCACAGTACAAAGATGAAGTTTTAGATAATCAGAGACTCTTAGTACTTGATATAGCACTAAAGGCCACACCTGCAATATGGTGGGGTGCACACAAAGTGACAATCACGGATTGGTACCAATGTAAGCCATTACTGCACATAAGCTTTGACGCAGAACAAGAAAACAACAAGAAATAGAAGTATGATGGATTGGGGGAACCAACAGAACACTCTAGAGGGCATACCAATAATTTCACCCCCAGAGGAATGGCCTCATCATTTCATACACACTCTAGAGGGCATACCAACAAACTAGTATACAGACCAGGAACTGCACAAAGGAACTACAACCTAGACGGTATTGCAACAGAATTTTACAGTCACTTATTCATTCGATCATGAGAACCCCAACATATATGCAACTCTTAAACATATAAGATGGTTGATATTCATCAAAGAACCAAAATTAGAACTCATAACAGAAGAACAACAACGGAACAAGCAGACAGTCAGAGAATTGTCATCATGTTACCATGTGCAGGAGGAAGCACCTGATGAAGACGATCCACAAGATATTCAAATAGGGGAAACAGAAGGCGAAGGAGAAGTGGAGGGTCCACCTATAGAATCAAAATTCATTTTTGCACCGATCAAGGTGAATAAATTCAACATTGGGACTGTTGAGAATCCCAAATTGGCCAGCATTGGAGATTACTGGGATTAGCAAACAATAGAAAGAATAACAGAGTTACTGCGCAAATACAATGACTTATTTCCCACAACATTTATATAGATGAAGGGTATAGCAAGAGAGCTAGGAGAAATGAATATGCCACTCAGATTTGAAGTAAGACCGACGAGAAAACGACCATACAGATTGAACCCGATATATAGGCAGAAAGTCAAAGCTGAGATCGACAGGATGCTCGAAGATGGAATCATATAACTAGTGGAAGAATTGGAATGGATAAGATCAATGGTAGTTCAGGAGAAAAAACAATGAGGGATAAGGATATGTGTTGACTTGAGGAAGTTGAACGATGCATGCCTACATGACCTATTCCCTACACCTTTCACGGATGAAGTGTTGGAGAACATAGGAACATACAAAGTTTACTCATTCACTGATGGATTCTTAGGCTACCACTAGATCAAGATAGCACATGAAGATAGATACAAGACCACACTTGCTACAGAATGGGGATCCTACCAGTACACAGTCATGCCGTTTGGACTGAAGAATGCACCAACAATATTTTCCAGAGTAGTCATCGCCACGTTTAAGGAATTCATCCACCAGTTTATAGAGGTATACTTGGACGATTGGATAGCATATAGTTTGTTGAAATACCATGTAGAGGTCTTACAACTAATGTTAGAAAGATGTAGGAAGTGTCAGATATCATTAAACATAAAAAAATGTATATTTGAAACACCGTTTGGGATACTATTGGGCCATATAGTATGCAAACAAGGTTTAGTAATAGATCCTGCAAAGATTGCAATAATTGTTAGCTTGCCATCACCAAAAATAGTCCGTCAACTAAGATCGACATTGGGACACACATGATACTACATAAATTTTATCAAAGGGTATGCATAGATTACCGCACCAATGAAGAAAATGTTAAGAAAAGATACAAAGTTTCAGTGGAACGACGATTGTCAACATGATCTGGATACACTGAAAGAAAAGATGGTCACAGCGCCAATACTAGTATTTCCAGACTGGGAAAATACATTCCACATACATGTAGATGAATCGTCCATAGCACATGGAGCTATCTTCGTGCATCTAGGAGCACGAGATTTGGATCACCCTATAGCATTTGCAAGAAGAAAGCTATAAGAATCAGAACATAACTCTAAGACCACAGAGAGGGAAGTCCTAGCTATGGTCTACGCACAACAGAATTTTAGACATTACTTATTGGGAAAACATTTTAAGATGTTTACAGATCACTCAATCCTTAAATACCTAGTCAACAAGCCAGTGTTGGGGGGGAGAATCTGTCGATGGCTACTACTGTTTCAAGAATTTGATTTTGAAGTAATAGTCAAGCCAAGAAAATTGAATGCAGAACTTGACCACCTGTCAAGGGCCACAAATGGAGAAGAACCTACGAATTTAGAGGACAACTTCCCGGATGCACAGTTATTTTCAGTTCAGATCGTTGATGAATACTTTGTAGATATCATTCAGTACTTGAGCATAGGTATTGCACCATAGGAATATAACACCGCGCAGAAGAAAAACCTGGTAGTCCAGGCTACAGAATATCAACTGATCGCAGGACACTTATACAAAATGGGTGCAAATAGTATCTTGCGAAGATGTGTCTTAGAACATGAAAGAACAAGGGTTTTAGAAAAATCCCATGAGGGAATAGCAGGAGGACATTACGCAGGCAAAGATATCGTGAAGAAGGTATTGTGCGTAGGACTATGGTGTCTGATCATTCACAACGACTCGAAGGAGTACTACCATAGATGTGATGTCTGTCAAAGGGTTGGTAAACCCAATAGAAGGGACGAGATGCCATTACGACCATAGGTAAGATTGTAGGCATTCAATAAATGGGAAATAGACTTTGTGGGACCAATCAACCCACCAACAAAAAGAGTAGGAGTAAGGTACATTATCACCATGACAGAATACCTGACAAGATGGGTGGAAGTCACACCAGTGAAGGATTACAGCGCAAAAACAAAAACACACTTTCTATTTGAACAAGTAATCACTAGATTTGGGTGCCCAAGAGTTTTGATGAGTGACCAAGGCACGCACTTCATTACCAACACTATCAACACTATGAATGAACAGTTTGAATTCCATCATTAGAAGAGAACACCATATCACCCACAGGTAAATGGCACAGTAGAATCATTTAACAAAATCCTTGGGAATGCATTGACAAAGATCTATAATGTCAATAGGGATGATTGGGACCTCAAAATACTAGCAGTATTGTGAGCCTACAGGACCACTTGCAAGAAGTTGATATGGCACATGCCATTTAAAGTGGTATATGGCCAAGAAGCAGTGGTGCCATTAGAATTTATGGTACCCAGTTTGCGCATAGCAGCAATTACACACATGACGGAACAAGGCACAGTACAGGATGTTATAACCCTATGTTTCATAGGATCAACTGGTGACTGGAAAATTTTCACTCTTGGTGTAATTTGGTTGTAAATAATATTTAATTTTTCAAATTACTTTCAAAAGAAAGAAAGAAAAGAAAAAAGAAAGAAAAAAGTAAGAAAAGAAAAAGAAATAAAAAGAAAAGAAAAGAAAAAGAATAAAAGAGGGCATAAAAGAAAATGGATAAAGCCCCATGCAATAATAATGACTTGATCCATACAGTTCAACCATGGCCAAGTCTTTTTGAATTTATGCTGATAGGATTAGTGAATAAGATTGGCTAAATTGTTTAATCTTAGCCAAGTAGTTAGGTTAGTTAGTGAATAAATTTGATGAAACTGTTTAAACTTGATCAAATAGCCCCGGGATAGAGTAATTTTTAGCCCAACAATCTAATCTGAGTTAAATGTGTTAGGTAAATAGGTTAGAACATAGGTTAGTTGGATTTCCTTCAATAAAACAAGCATGATGTTGGATGAGATTCATTATTTTGATGTTAGAAGGTTGTGTTCTAACCCCTTAGTGGAAAAACGAAAGAAAATAGTGCAAAAAACCCACAAATCCATGCTATACTAAGTTTTTGCAGTGCAATATGATTCGCTCCCCATGATTAAAGAGTGCACCTAGATATACAGTTGAGAAAACGACTCTCAGATAACCAATCGACAAGTAATATCGGACCCCCCGACCATTCTCCATTTAATTGCGGGGGAGGGTTTCGAGTTGGTGGTATTCCTCGGTGGGCTCCATCCTAATGTGTCACCATTGTGTTAACTCAGACCCCCCTTGCTCCAAACCAGTTACCACCTACCCCCCTCTCTGAGTAAACCGCCATACCAGCTTCTCATACCACCATTGTCTCGTGACATCACGCTCCACTACTGTCGCAGTCCCCTAATGTCACACTCCACTACTACCTCCTGTAAGTCATGTCTCATCACTCCGCCCGCATATTATCCTCCACTCACGTGTCAGACGTCAGATCCCATTCACTTATCATCCAATCCTGATCTTCCACATCATTTTCGCACACCTATCACCCATCCTTTTATTTCCACCTCATCCTCGAGATATCCGTTGGCCCTTAAATGTGGCTAAACATATCCGTTAAGCCTACTAATTTGTCCCTCGTGCCCAATGGATACCCGTTCACCCAATTTAATCTCGTCTCCACAATTATCGCATTACGTGTATATTCAACAAACGAAATCTCTTGTCCCTCACCATTTCCTGTCAGTGACCGAGCTAAAGGCGATAACTAGCTAACGTTTTTGTTTCAAATTTGCAGGTACCAGTTGAATTGATGGCACAAAAGTCTAAACATTCAGAGGTCGAGGAAAATCCATTCCTCCCGCCACCCGTCGACCTCGACCGGATTCCTCTAGCTAACAAAGACTACCTAATCTCATAAACTAGATGCGAATTCGATTTTGCTGAGCTACACTTGTGGTTCATAGAAATTTTCTCAGACCAAAGTGACGAGATCGGACTGTGGGAGTCCAATCTCCCACAATACATGTTTCCCCAAATTCATCATTTCCCCGAATTCACCCTCAAGTGCCAGGATCATTACCTTCTCGATTAGAGAGCCATTGTTTCATCCTCTGGAGAGACCCTGTTCACTATCACACCCGAAGCCATTGACCAGATGTTGCAAATAACTAGAGTTGAATCCTTCTCTCCTTTTACCATTGAGATCCTAACTGAAATGTATCAAAAATTGTCTTTTCCCCAAAGAGCGCATATTTTTGAACTTTTTCTCCTTGAAAGTGCCCCATTACCCAAAGAAAATCCCCCCTATCAATCATCGATTTTCTCACTAAAAGGAAATCAAATTATCTCCTCCCTTTGCAACCTACTTGGATACTACTCGGATGAATGGGTAGATGAGCCAATCTTGGGTTATCTATATATTTTCTCTACCAGGGAAAGCTCCACCATGCAGTTTGACTACAACAATTTTCTTGCCGAGAATATTCATGAACAACTGTTCAAATTCCTCACAGAAGGAATGTTCTGGTATTCTTCAATACTGTCATATTTGTTCATATTTTTCCAAACAGACAAGTTCCTGTTCTCCATGCAGAAGCTAGATCAGAATGGAAAACCAAAGCCGGTCACATCTTAGATGTCACTGTTGAGAAGGAATTCACCAAAATTCACTTTCAATTAGTTCATAGATCAGTTCTACCATCCCGTGGTTAGCATGCTCAGTGGAAGACAAGAACCAAGGATAAATGAAGAAATCCAATGGATTTTACATCTCTCAGACCTAGCCAAGACCGGAGCCTGGTACATGTACCATATCCACACAGAGATTAGGATTTATGGATGCGAGATGGCCCCTTAAAAATTGCCTAGATATTTTCCCGTGCGGATATTCACCTTGGAATATATTAGGAAAATGATTAACTCAGATGATATTCATTTTGTAGCCTTCAAGAAGAAACAAAAACTGAGGATCAAAAGACATATAGGATTGTTCATATGTAACAACAGAGCTGCAGGGGAAATGGCCGATAAGCTTTTGAAGGAGATGAAGTTCAACACCAGTTTTCCTTGGCATTATGATCCATGTGGGGTTATAGTAGAAACAAGATTAAGGAATAAAATCTCTCCATACGCTCATGTTCCCAAACCAAAATTGATAAGTTTATGAATCAGACAGAGTGGGAAGTGAACACTTTGGAAGATTCAAAACAACAACCTCCTTTAGCCAGTGTTTCCCAAACCATTACTCCATAGGTACCAATAGAGAAGAGGACCAGAAAGGATGTCTCATCTTCAGTCATTGAAGCGTCAACAAAATATTTCCAGGTTTACAAGAAAAGGCCTAAAACCAGTCATACAACTGACAGGTCAAGAGAGGAAGAGACCCAGTCCACCACAGTCGTTGAGGGAGAACACTCACCATTGTTCTCAAGAAGTCATCAGATGATTTTTAATTCCTCTTCAAAGAAGAAGACATATACCACTTTGAATTCTCATCCATCTCAAAGGTCTACAAAACTAAGTATTCTTGAAAAATATGATTTGATTAAGAAGAAGAACTAGATGCTAACCAGCAACACCTATGCTCAATTCTGGAAGCAAACATCCACATCACAACATAGGTTGCTCTCCTCTTTTGATATAGAAGAAGGGAGAATGCACATGGAATTTTTGTAGGCACAAGTGCCCCATCCAAAGGAAATCACTGATTACAAAAGGTCAACATTTGAATTTGACACCAAGGAAGTACATCCAGCTGATCAGATGAATTTACATAGGTAGACTTGAGAAATGGTTTTCTCAACATTGGCAAACGCTTCAGCAACTGCTACAAAGTTGCAGGTTTCCCTAAATAATGTTCAAACTCAATTAAAGCTGGAGAAAGTGTATTCTTTTGCAAAAGACAATAGGATAAAGTCTTTGGAAGAGATGGTACTAAAAATTGGGTATGACCCCTCAAATGTGAAAGTAGCTGAAGAAATGCTAAAGAAAAAGAATGTTGACATAGCATCCTTGAGGAAACAATTAAAATTTCCAGCTACTGAAGACTCACAGGCCAAAGAGATGGCCGAGATAGAGAGCCAAAAAGAAGAAATGCTAAAGTTAATCATGGAACAGAACGCTCAGATCAAGGAGATGGAAGCAGAGTTGGAAAGGCTGGTAAAGGAAAAGGAACATATAGATCCCATTGAGGTCATTCCACTGAGTGCATTTCCCCTCACAGGAGTTAGCACAACGACAACAACAACAACTGCCACAACATAACTTCCATCAGCTACCCCAGTGACAGTTCTAGGGACATATGAAGCTCTAGCAAAGTCAATGGAGGAGATGACCCTACACGTAGTAGAAATTAAAAAATTGCATCTCGAAATAGAGAATCTCCATAAAATTAAATCTTCCTTCCAAGAAAGTTACAATATTGAGAGGCACACATCAGAAAAACTTAAGCAAGAAATAAAGAAGCAACAAAAGCAAACAGTTGTGGGAAAAACACTAGCAGAAGCCAAAGAGAACATTTGGATGGATATCTCAAAATCCATGGCATAAGTTTGGCCACTCGTGTAGATTATGTTTGAGCAGCACGAATTGGTGTTAAGGAGCAAATAGGCCATTGACAGGACAAAGGGAGAGCTGGGGGAGATGCCCACAGAGGAAAATGAAATCATCAGGTTTCTAAATTCGAAGACTAAGGATGAGATAGAAAGTCTGGAAATTGAGGATAGGACTAAGACTATCCTTGAGGTCAAGAAAGTCCTGACCAAGAGAGGACTAATGTTACAGTTGGAGGAGTGAACCCAAAACATGGATATCAGAGTTGAAATATTCTTTAGCAAGATTGACGCTTTGCAAAAGAAAGGTCTTCCCAGCTTACTGTTTTTAAATGACAAGCTGATGACTTTTTCTGACTACAAGCAAAAGATTGCCATGGTGGCAAAGGATAGCTCAAATTTTTCAGGAATACAGGGTAGCATAACTGGAAAGGCATTTTTAGAGACTCTGTAGTTGGATCTCAGTATCCAACATAAAATCAAGTATATTTTCATCTCCAAGCCAACTTTCGCCAAATATACAGAGATGGATGAAGTGTACAGAAGGTTGATAAAAGTCACCATTCCCAGTCAAAATATATGGGAGGATCTGTGCACTCTGATTGAGTGAGTGATGAGGTGTACAATCCAAGTCAGCATGCAGATTAGTCAAAGTCAAGTTGATGACTCACCAACAACCTTTCCCAAAATCAACACAAAGAATCCAATAGATCATTAGCAGTTCCTACAATTTTGTATTCTGTTATCTAGTTAGTTAGATTTGGATTTTGAGATGTCCTCATCATTAATGATAGGATTGATTCTAATCTTTTCTATATATACTTCAAACTTCGAAGTATTGAGGGTTGATCTTTACGCCCAAGCAAGCTGTAAGCATTGTAATCTTTCTCAAGAGATCTACCAGTAAAAAAAATGATGTTTCACATGATTCCTGCATGTTAATTGTTGGTGATGTTTACTCCTCTTCGTTGAATGGTTTTTATGTCTTTGTAATCATTTATGTTTTCTATATTTGATCATTTAAAAGAAGTTAAAGTTGCAGAATTTATCTTTGTATACTATGTTTCCGGCTTTTAAAGATCTAAGTGTTTTTCTTCTAATGTTATGATAAAGAAATTATTAAATGCTTCTTTATTTTAACTGATTATCTTATCTTTTCTGCTATCCATCATTTTAACTCTAAAGGATCCAATAGTTGCATTATCCTACACAGTGAAAAGGCCTTATAAAATATGTTCTTTGGTCTCAAACTTTATAAAATAGACCCCATAGCCCAATGGATGCGTAAGAAATATTTCAGCCATTTTATAAAACAAACAACACAATCATTTTTATTTAACTAGCCTAATATATGAAACCTGAAACATAGTTAAATCTTACAGAGAGATCCCTCTCTAAAACTTGCAGGGCTAGATCCTAGTTTCAAAGTGGTTAGATAAAGTTACCTCTAATAAATTTATTCTACCTCCCAACAACCTCTAGGAATTTACAGAGTGATAACACGGGAGAGACTAAATCAATTGATGACCATGGAGGAAGATCGAATCTTAGCAGGGTTCCACCAACAAGTTCAGAAAGCAAGGGAAAAATATTGGCATGACAGACACATCAAGAAGAAAAAACTCAAGGAAGGAGATTTAGTGTTGATGTATGACAATAGATCCACTCAACACCCAAGAAAACTTAGAATGCATTGGTTAGGACAGTACGAAGTAAAAACTGTCACAAATGGGGGAGATGTATAGTTGAAAGAATTACAGGCAAACTCAGAGGGATGATCAACAAGAGCCAACTAAAGTTGTACAAGGACAGTCAACCACCCACAAATTGAAAGTCATCACGCAGTTAAAAAAGAAAAAGAAGAAAAAACACAAGATATTAAACGATACCAATAGAGGTACAGTGCGCTGAAAGAATAAGGGGCACACACACTAAGGAATAAAAACCTGATGATGACAAGGCCAACGACTAGGTCAAAATGGAAACAAGAGGGAAAAGTAAAGACAACAAAAGCAGTTCTAAATGATGAAGGCATGCATAATTGAATATCGGAAAGGACCAACGGGACGCCACATTAATGGCACCAACTGGAGACGGTGAAGGAGAGTAATGGAAAGTATGAAGGAACCATAGGTTCATTGAATCCATAATAAAGGTAGTGTCTTTTGCAAGCTTCATATGATGCCCATAAAAATCACGGACGAGGGAGAAAACAACTTATTGTGATACCAGGAAAGACAGAGTGATAGAGCCTACAGAGCACAAAGTGAAGTTCACAAAGGTTACAAATATCATTGAACTCAAACAATGATCGACATTCACCACCATGGCACCACCCAAGCAAGGAGAACCAAGACAGACTTCCAACCACTCCAGAGTTAGAACCAGGGCACATGTACAATCGAAGGAAAGCGAACAACAACCACCATAGGTCATCAATATCCATGAAATCCCATCCCTAGATACAACACCGATGAACCCCACATCCATGGTAGAAGAAACCCAACAAAAAACACCCGAGGGCATGAATGTGGATATGCCGGCAAAGAAATAGGAGCAACAGAACCAGGGCATAGGAAACCTAGCACAACCAGAGAACCCTAAAGGATCTTCGAGAGTCAATGGAACGGATACAAATCAGGAAGCAGCAGTTGAGGCAGACGAATCTCAAACAACTGTGTGAGACCACCCACATGAAGGAGCAGTGGAAGATGTCATGGGCTGGCTAGAACAGTATGTCGAAGAATGACCGATGGAGGCTGGAACCTTGAGTCATCCACTACCGAAAAATGACAAGCAACAGGTACCTAGGTCACCACGCAAGCAACCTGTCACAACCATTGTTTTCCCGCGTATGCTAGAAGGGGTACGGGTAAAATTAGACTTGCTAGGTTATGTTGAGAAGCATACTCGGACCACGATGTAACGGACACGGACAAGTTCTCAAATATTGTAAAGAAATTCTACATATAGACTGTGGGTATGGATGCATTTGGGGAACCAGTTAATCAACTAGTCCAGTGGGCAACAAGATTGGAAAAAACGAGGATTTTAGTTTTGGTAGAGCTACCACACTTTGGCATAGGATAGTACGAAAGCATTTGTGTCAAAAATTGATGGCGGTCAAACATGGTTGGGATATATGGTTGGAAAATCTCATCTTGATAGACTTAGAGTTCATTGCACACATTACAGGGTTGCCATCCCAGGGCATGGACCCCGCACAATTTCTCGACGAAAAAACAAAGGAGAAAGAACTTGCGGAAGAGATGAAAAAAATACAACACTGACAGGGGGATGCGAGGAATCATCATCAAAAGGATAAATGATGTCGCGACACAAATGACCGCAAAAATCATGGCCTGCAAGCTACTAAGAAAATTCTGCAAGGAGGAAGTCTTGACTGGGGTTATCGCAGTTGCAACACAATGTGCCAAGGGTACCATAGTTAGCTGGGCACCCTATCTTTTGAGTTTGTCTCTATATGACTGCAAGGATGTGCATGATCTAGGAACATAATTTCATTACTCATGGATGCTCATGCTGATAGCCATTATGGGATGGAAGGAACTGAAATATGTTTTTTTTGCCACCAGACCCAAACCTAATCATGGAGCGAGATATTTATCGGTTGCCATTGTGCTAGACACCAGGAATAGACACATGAACACATACATATTCTAAGGATATCTACATGATCTACAAGAGTCCATCACTAACCTCTGGATAATAATACCACAAAATGTCATTTACTATCGAGACATTGCCAACCTCAAGACCACTCGACATGCGATGTGGATACAGGTGCGGAAGGACCCCAACAATTAGTGGCTACAATTGCGCTACTGCATCATGGAGGGAAACATCGAAATGGTTATCAAGGATTGGGAAGATGACTGGAATATTCCAGTACTCACCCAAGACATACCTACAAGGACACTGGAGGAGGAGGCAGGGTAGGAAGAAACATAGCCTGAGGATGTCCTAGTGCCTAAGAAACCAAGGACAGGCCATACCAAAACAACGCAGATAAAAGAAGGGACAACTAAGACAAGGACCCGGAAGGGGAAGAAAAATAATATGCAGCCGACCCAAGTACAATAGAAATAGCCCCAGGCAACACATGGGACTACACCAAGTCCCAATCCACAAGAACCAGGCCCAACTAAGAGGCCAACTAATTAGATGGGGGGTGCACGCAAAAATATGAAGGTGCATAAAACACCTCCAGAATACACGATCATGGAGGATGATGCTTAAATGATAGCCCAAATGGTTCAGGATCATACATTCGAGGATTTTGAGAATGTTGTGCACCGCAGGAACAGAATTCAAGAGGAGCTGGTAGACGTGCGACAGTTCCTCAAGCATATCAGGGAAGTGCAAGAAGCGGGCAACAACATAGGAATAGGGCCACCAACATCACATATAGGAGAAGAACCTGAAGCAAGTGAGCAAGATACAGTCCACACAATACTGCAACCAAGTGAAACATTCCACATTACACCCAGCATGTTGTGTATGGACGAGATCGTGGGGCAGACACCCCTAAAGGACTTAGCTCAACTCCAATTGGTATTTCCACGGATACCATCCAAAGCTCTACACAAATTATAGGTTAACGTTACCCAAGAAATACAGTCTCTTGAATGCATAGACACAACTGAATTACATCAGGCAAAGGATAAACAGGATGCGTTGGAATTGATATATGATCATGCCAAGCTCGAGACCCAAGAGGAGAGGGAACGCGTGAACGGATTGGAACAAAAAGTGGCCGAAACTTATGAGAAGATTCAAAATATCGCATAGAGGGACGAAATCACAGTAGCAGAGAAGATTGATCATATTGAGCAAGAAATCGATCAATATTAGAAGGAGATCGAGAATCTCCGTGAGCATCTCACACCTACCACTCCACCAGAGGTAAGGGAGCAAAGGAAGAAGGAGGCAACATAGCAGCTACAGGAGATAGAGTGATAGGGAAACACATCAACCGACTTGTTCAATAAAGAATCATAGCTTTGGACAAATCTAGAAGAGGATCAACAAGTATAGCGGTGGGACAAGGAAGAAGAAAGGATAAGCGCAACTATCCAGGACCTCAAGCAGAGGTAGAACAAAATGTCCATCACAGAGTGCGTCAAAGGGGCACAGGATATCAAGAAACTATAGGCATAACTCACCACTGCACAAACGTAGAAAAAGGAGCATCAGGATCAATTGGAACAAATTCAAGAGAGAGTATCAGAAGTCATTGCATAGGCAAAGGAATACAAGACATATATGGCATAGACCCAGGTAGAGTGCACAGGGTTGATTAGTGACAAGATTGCAGTCCAGACAGTAGACACACTCAAGGAGAAGACCGTGCAGGCTCAAACACAAGAAGAGGAGATCAAGGAGAAGTTCTAGGTGATCACCAGGGAGATCGACGAAGCGCACAAAGGTTAGGTGGCTCAGGATGAGCTACATGTCAGTGTTGGGGGCCTATTGGAAGCAGGACAAAGTGGAAAGAAAGACGACTTTGGGAAAGAAGGAATGCATGAGGGAAGCGACAACTGGAAGGAAGAGAAGCACACACATGTGCATGGAAGACCTAACAATGTTAGGGTTAGGGTTTTTGCAACACATTGTAATGGCTGGCGAGCTAGAAAAATATAAATATAGATACCTAGGTCTCATATAGGGAGACGAATGTGAGGAAGCGGATGCAATTTAATATTTTACTGTATGACCTAATTTTGTAAGCTATTGAGCTAAAGAGTATTGAGGAGGGTAGATCTTGAGTGTTAGATTGTAGGCTGAGGAGCTTGGTGTGATCTAGTCCGACTCATAATATATCTCAACCCATCTGAGATGATTTGTAAAACGTGTGATGCTGTAGTTTCAGAACTACTATAATAAAAGAGATAAGAGCTAGATATTTGTGGACGTAGACCAGGGGGGGTGAACCAAGGTAAAACCTGTGTTATGTGATTGAATACATGTGTTTCTTTATTGTCTTCAGTAGTTAGTGATATGCTAAATGAATGAGTTGTTACATTTCCTGCGTAATCGTGAATGAAAATGTATTGTGTTAATAAGTTATAATAAGAACTCTCAACGTATAGTTCTCAGATCTCCCTCTCAATCCTAGGATGCAAACACCTGAGTATTGCAACCACCCAGTAAGACTATCTCGGGTGATACGGTGCAGTGCACCCTGTGCGCTGCGTTGCCTTATGGTTTACTAGGAGGGCTGATAGTTTTAGAGGCTTTGTTGGAACCTCGAAAAGACATGAACCCTAGGTCACTCAAGCTGAAGATACAAACTCAGACAAAATATATGAATAACCAACAGTGAACTACAATGTGTATATGAACTACAGTGGCATGAGAACCAAGTTTGATTCCAACCTTTGGCCACACATTTTATCAAACCTCAAGTCAAATTTCATTTCACTTGACAACAAAAAAAAACCACCATTGAACTTTTTGCCTCAAACATAATTATTAAATTTTCTGTAATTTTGGGTCCTTGAGCACAATATAACCTTTAGTCATTTATTTTCGTAACATACCATGAAGTAACAACGAATCAACATTATTTAAAAAATAATCAAAATTATGAAAGAAAATATATGACCAATAATGAATAGAAAGTGATCTTAACAAGTGCCACTATTGTGGCTATGTCCCTACCGAGAATGATTTAAATGCAGTTGAAGCAGGTTTTTCCCTGAACTTTATAGTTAACTTGGAATGATGAAATTTACAATAATGTTTCATGTTGTACTTTGTCTATGGTGTAGTTTTACAATGAGAATGATTTAAATGTAGTTGAAGCAGGTTATGCCCTGAAACGAGGAGAGCTAGCCATGCATCTACAACTATGAAATTAAAAGAAATGGTGAAAATTGATATGTACAAAAAGATGTCAATACATGGATATATCTTTCAAAATTGACCTGCTTAATTGGATCTCTATGAGGCCTCTTCAATACCCATTACATCCAAAAAATTGTACAGATGATCTAAAGATGGATATGCTGGTGGAAGGATTACTGAACAATATCATATGAAACTGAGGACTTAACAAAAGAATAAATTTTGGAACTCCAAATTATCAAAATTACCCATATTTTTTTGTTGATGTTGTTGTTGCTATTGCATGGAGATCAGAGCATGAAGCTTATGATATAAATCAATGGCTTGAGATATGAGAACATGATTCTATTCCTCCACCTGCAAATAATGTCGCGAGGCAATATTGAATTTGCTCATAATATGGTTGTTTTCTTCCCTCAGTTGGATTACCTGAGCTTAGAGATCATCCAAGTGTTGTTGTTTCCTTATTCTGGACCTCCTTACAGATTTTGTGTTGGATAACATTCTCTTATGCTTTATCTCATTATTTCCTCATTCTGGACCTCCTTGCAGATTCACTATTGGATAACATTCTCTTATGATTTCTCTCATCGATTACATTATTTTTCTTCTCCTGTTGTTGTTACTCCTCTTTAGAGCCCGAGTGGGAGGAGCTGGGAGGAAAAGACCCATAAGTCATGCCGCTGGAAGATCCTGTGGAATTTGTTGTACATGGGGGAAGGTTTAGCTTTGTTGATGGTGGAGAAGGAGGCATCAAATTTGAGCTAATTTATGTTGCTAGCTTTGAGGGTGGACTTAGATTTTGTTTTAATCTAGTATTATTCTCCCATGTTTGTAGATTTGTTAAACCTATTGTTTCTATAGGAGGATTGAAGTTATACTAATACTCAAGAGATATTACATAGGTCTGAGGGAAAGATGTGTTCTATTGGTTTTATAATCACAAAGATTGTGAAATACAGAAGTGGCATTGTTGCACCATCATCACTGGAATGCTTCGCCTAAAACTTGCAAATCATGAATCACCTAAAACTCACAGATCGTGAATCAGACAATTGTAATGCTTTTCTAATTATATGTAAATGTGGACATTCTAATTATATACAAATGATAAATAACCCATATCTATGGCTCTTACCTTGAAAATAAGACTTCAGAACCGAGGCCTCTAGCCTCATCTTCTTCCTCAATGCAAAGCCTCCTCTTTACCTGTTGCAAATCAGAGTACATTTCTAATCATGAACCAACCGAAACCAATAATCAAGATAAATTGCTTAAGAAAATTTATTCTACCATTTTTTAGTTTAAGACAAATGTGTTTATAATTAAAAGAGGAAAAATTGTAAACCCACTTGAAGAAATCAGTCGATCATAAAACACTTTTACACAAAATTAGCTACGCAACTTTGTTGGAGTAAAACTATTGTACGTGGTAACAAGTATTAGATTATTTAAAGGAAGCTATATGCATGTAAACTAACGATGACCAATTTTTTTAATATTAACGAATGAATGTGTAATGATACCACTTTGAGAACAATGGGGTGATTTATGAAGTACTAGTGTATTACGTATCACAATGAGCTGACTTTGTGATAGTCTCTTGGTAGATGTAATAGCATTCTCTGTGAATCTTCTTTGTGGGATAGAGTATGCGGAGAAAATCAGCCAAACAAAGGCTGAGATGTACCTGTGTCCTTTGTGGGTGCCCGAGGATGTGGAGAGCTTTGGATAACTTGGAGAAGGTAGCATAATGCAGATCAAAAACATTCTGCGAACCATATTTGTATTTACACATGGAACTTTTGGTCCGACCATATTATACTCTAAGAAATAAAGACTATATCAAAAATTTTCATATTCCTTAAAAATGTGGAAATAGAAGCACATGTCCAATTAAATTGGGAAATCTTTCCAAGTAAGAGATATCTCAAAAGAACAGCCAGAGAGAAAAGATTAGCCACTAAATTTTCATTTGTAAGATAATTAACAAATATTTTCCTTTGTAAAGATAACACAGACCTTGGTGAATGCTAGGTTGATGCAATATGACAGGAATTGTCCTTCTGTTATGAGAAAACCATTAGTACTCACTATAGCACTCCTCACTTTTGCGAGAGAGGCCTCTGAAATATAAAGGGGTGAATTTATTGATTCCATGCCTATACCCAATCCCACATAAATTCTACCCATTATCAAGATTGCATGGATTGGTGCAGAAACCATGAGAATTTCCCCCAACATAAATACAAGATCAACTTGCATAAACGTTTTTCTCCTCTCAAAATGGCCACTCATCCACCCCCCAATGCGGCACCAATGATGACCCCAACAATGGTAGTTCTCACAATAGTGTCATGCACTAATTTAAACATTATAATATATATTCTACAACCCAAAGCAATACACATTATATGGAGAATGGCAGAAATTTAAAGTTTCACTAAACAATATTGTTATTGAATACCTGTAGAAACATCATCTCTAATATACAAGAGCGCACCAGATATAACTCCTGTTATTTGGCACATGTATACCTTATATTCTAAGTGCTCTAAAGCCCGAATAAGGGTAAAACATTTGTGTAATATATGTCAAGTGTGTTTAAAAATTAAATGCAAAATTAGATTATGGATGTGCCAATAAAGGATTTTGAAAAAAAAAAATCAAATTTTAAATCTAAATTGCAAAATCATGTCAATATTAGTTTTCAAAAGTACAAAATCAAATTCTAAAAGTTTCAATATAAAATTTAAAAAATATCAATATAAAAATTCAAAAGTGCAAAACCTGGATTTGAGAGTGCTAAAATTGAATCCGATTTTGTAATTTTGAAACCCAATATTAATTCTTTCAAACCCCAAATTTTGCACTTTTAAAAACCTAATTTTAAACTTAATAAAAATTATTTTTTACTTATTTTCTAATAAAATTAAATTTAAATTAATCAAATTTAATGAAATTAGAATTATGTAATAAATCATGTTATTTTGATGCAAGTAAGAATTTGGTATGTCCTTTTGGGTTGGAATGTTACTAAATCAATCATGACATTGTTTTTAGCTTAACCTTTTAATCCATCATGTAATGAATTTACTTACCATCATGTAATGAATTTACTTACCTTAGACACTATATATGAATTATAAGACTTGTCTTTTGTATTTTTAATTGAAAAAAACTATGATTTTGTTTAAAAAATAATTTATAATCTTGTATTATGACACCATTTATACAAATATATTTAAAATAGATAAATATTGACACTCTATGACTCCAATAAATTCAAGACAAAATCTTAATTGAAAGAAAATGCATTTTAAAACAAATTTAAGAAAATAATTTATATAAACAAACTGACCCTCTGCTTAAAATCCTCCTTAAAATCTGCTAGTAACACCCACTTTGCCAGAGTGATCGTATGAAACGCTCTGTATATTTTCTACCATTTTATTGTTCACATGGATTATTTTATTATCTTGGTGTTCACAATTCCTCAGACATGTATTTTATGAGACATTAAGAAGACTAAATTCCATATAAAATTCACTTATTGCATGCCCAAACAACACATTCATCATCAATATTGTTGGGTGGATGTGGGGCAATCACTAAATCTCATATTCATGAGCATTCATTCAGATCACTAAATATGCATGGAAGGCAACCTGATTTTTAACTGTTATAAGGTGCCAAGTGGAAGTTGAAAGATTTTCCTAAAGATAATTGATGGACTAAACACATTTTTTTACAATTCAACAGACAAAAACTTGGAGGGAAGGGAATGTGCATATTATTTGTTCTCTAGTTTGTTGGATTTTTATATCACATATTCAATTAATTAAAAAGTAAATAAATTAGCAAGATCGTTTGTTTGACCAAAGATATAATCATATTGTTATACCAGAAAAGATAAATGACGCAGACCCCCCCTCTCTCCTAGGGGCTTCTCGACCTCCCGGTCAAGGATCTTCGACTACCTGAGCTGAATCATCTCTTCAGGCCTTTAATAGAACCAAACTTTAATTCACACAGGGCCCTTGTTGTTACCCATGCAGGTTTGATTCACCTGCAAAGCCTGTTTCTGGCGCTTCTAGTAACTCTTAAATGCCAAGTGTTAGTTCCTCTGCTAGGCCCATGTTCCTTATGACCACGAGCTATAACCTCAAGCTCACCCCCTTCGCGACTTCTGGCTTGGGAGGTTTTGAGTGCAGCTGACTCTCAAATCCCCAAACTCTGAACCGACGAAATCCCTTCAGACAATATCTACGACCCATGCTTCTCTGATAGACAACGACCGTGATTCACTTCGGGACTCCTACTTTGAGAGTTCTGAGCATTCCAAACTCCTTTTTCCCCGAAGTACTTTATATTTGAAGCTATGGATCGAGCGCCACGTTCTCACCTCAATCAACAATTGAGATGCATCCTTTGTTCCACTTCGGACGACTTCCAGTCAACGCTCCCCTGCTCTTCTTTCTTCCGAAGTATCAAACCTCCGAAGTAAATATGCACTCTCCATGTGTCCCTTCGTTCATCAACAAATCTTGTTGATTTCAGCCTTCAGGACTTATGCCCTTCGAGACTTTTCTCTCCAATTTCCCCGAAGTGTCGTATCATCGAAGTGATAGATCTAATGCCACATATACAAACAATGAAGGACTAGGATGGTTCCTTACCTTTTCCTTGGAGCGCACACTTTTGGATTCCACGATCTGACGACACGTGTCCTTCTCATATTGACAACCACAATTTACTTCGCTACTTCGGGCTTTGGGAGTTTTGCACACTCCACACAGAATTTTTGCCGAAATTATTTTCCTCCGAAGTACACAGATATCCACCATGTGTCCTTTCCGGATCCAATGGTCCAGATTTACTTCGTCGCTTCAAGACTCTGGTAGAAATCTCCTTTGCTCCACCCAATTCTCCTAGACTCTCTGATCTGCTGCCACATATCCTCCTTGATACCAATGAATAGGATTTCAGTTCACTGCTTCGAGACTTCGACGATCCCGCTCTTTGAACACCTCCAAGCCTCCGAATATGCGAAGTGCCAAAGGAATTCAAAGACTATCCTCTGTGCAACTCTCCTAGATCTCACAGTCTTGAAAAGATCACGATTCCTCCGAATTGATCTTACCCATTGATTGGGAAATTTTCTATGGGCTCCTCCCTACTAAAAAATTTCCATCCACTATCTCTTCTAAGATTGTTCCTCCTTGAACACTTTAAACTTCTCATAATGTTTCTTCAACACTTAGCCAAATATCGACCATGTGCACACGTTGCAACGTGTTTCTTTCAACTTAACCCCTTTATGGGCAACTATGCACTCCTTGCAACAGTTCTTACATGACTCGATTGCTCCTCTTGAACAATATAACGTTGAGTGTGTTTATGCCTATGCACACCTTGCGAGGTTCTCTGCACTTCTTTGCAAACAAATCTTCAAGTTATCCCTCCTAAGCTTCTGAGTCAAAATACTCTGTCAACGCACACCTTGCGGACACTATGCACTCCTTGTTCATAAAGATTTACGCTATCTCTCCCAAGCTTCTGAGTCAAACTAGACTCTATCAACACACACCTTGTGGACACTATGCACTCCTTCCATAATATAGAAGAAGAGAAACAATTTAAACTTATCTAATCCTCACAGATTCATACTTTCAACCATGTAAATCATTCATAACATAAGAACAAGTAATAACAGAGAAATGCAATTAAAAATAAATCCTACCATGCATTCACATAGACACAACAACACCAAACATTTGGATCGACGCTTCTTTGTTATATTCATCCAAATGATATGTACATGAATTCATACAACTTCGACAAGCTTCAACAACTCTTAGCGATTTTCAGCAACAACTACTTCAGCAACCTTCAACAACCTCATTTGGGAAACAATACATTTATTTATACAAAAAGACTCCTAGAGCTCTTTGCCTCCGACTACCTTAGTGCTATCGTATCAAAGTAAAATATTTCAACTACTAAGGCTTACTAAAAAAATGATCAGTATAAACAGATAAGAGTGAATGCTTCATATCTGTAGTGTAATCAACTACATTAACGAAAATAGAATCTCCATCAATCTCACGTGATGGTTCAACCTCTTAACTTTAAGATCTTCTTTAATTACAATCTTTTCAAGATATATTCGTGACATGCCATCTTTCAAATTCAAAATAAATTCAAAATGTGCACTAAGACGCTGAATTGTCCTCCACTTGTGCATTGATGACGATGCTCCTACATCATACTCCTCTGGACAAACATTCATGGACTTCTGTCGATGAGCTCCTGCACCAACTTTCCATGCTTCTAAATATCTGCTTCATTTACCCAACTAACATCTTCTATGGGGTGTCCTTTCAACTTTACCAAATACTCAAAATAAGTCTTTCTCCTGGTTCTTTTTCCAATTCTTCGATCTATGATCTCCTCCATCTGTGGATTTTATGCTATAGGCATCTGCTTCTCCCACTAGATCTCTTTCTGATCTTTTGACCCTTTGGTGTCATATTCCCTGTAAGGATACAAGTATGAAATGTTGAATATGGGCGATATACCCACACCCTCTAACAGATCTATCTCATAAGAATTTGCATCTAATTTCCTTAGGATCTTACATGGTCCTATATTCTTCATTTTCAGTTTGTTAAATGCTCCCCTTGGAAATATTTCCTTCCTAAGATGTGCCAGAACTGGATTTCCCACTTCAAATTGAATTTCTCTCCTATGATGATCAACTCTACGTTTATATTCTCTGTTGTTATTCTGTAACTACTCTTTGATATGATTATGAAGATTCTGCATTTCTGCAACGAAGTTTTCTTCTCCAACGCTTCTGAGTTCACTCTGCTCCAAATATCTCAACTCTGATACTCCTCTTGGCTGCATTCCATATAGTATATGGAATGGACTCTTCCTGTACTCTTGTTTGGTGAGTCATTATATCCAAACTCTTCTTGTGACAGAATTTGATCCCACTAGCTATGATGTTTAGTGACCAGATTCCTTAACAAATTTCCTAAACTCTGATTTACCACCTCAGTCTGTCCATCTGTTTGAGGGTGATATGTTGATCTAAAGGATAGTTTTGTCCCCAGTTTCTTCAACAATGTCCTCCAGAAATGACCAACAAATTTGTTGTCTCTATCTAAGACAATACTCTTCAGAAACCCATGAAGTCTCACAACTTCCTTGACAAACAAATTTGCAATGTGCGTTGCATCACTAGTTTTCTGGCATGGGATAAATTGTGCCATATTTGAGAATATATCAACTACAAAAAATATGGAATCGCTTCCGCTTTATGTTCTTGGAAATCCCAACACAAAATCCATTCTTATTGCATCCCAAGGCCTATATGGAATAGGCAATGGTTGATACAACCCAATGTTATGTCGCTTTCGTTTTGCATGATGGAAAATCTTACATATGTTCAGAAAATTCTTGACTTCTACCCTCATACCTGGCCGATAATATGAACTATTCAATTGTGCATATGTCTTGTCATGGCCAAAATGTCCTGCTAGACCTCCACTATGTTTTCCCTTCAACATATTATCTCTCATCGAGCACTTTGGTATGTAGAATTGGCTACCTTTAAACAACAATCCATATTGAATCAGATATTCTATCCACTAACTCTTGTCTCTAATCACAGGATTTTCACATGCTTCATATGCCTCTTTAAAATCTGGATCATCAAAATACATCTCCTTAAGGTGTTCAAATCCTAAGGTTTTCACTCGAAATTCCTGCAGAATTAGAGATCTCTTGCTCAATGCATCAACAACTTTGTTAGCATTACCATAAATATGTTTAATGACAAAAGTGAAATTTTTCATAAACTCTATCCACTTAACATGTCTTTGATTTTTTCTGTCTGGTTATGAATTGTAAAGCCTGATTATCGCTATACAAAAAAATTCCTTTGGAACAAGATAGTGCCTCCATTTCTTTAAGGCTCGAATTACTGCATAAAACTCTTTATCATATGTGGAGTACTTTCTCTTGGTATCATTCATATTCTCACTGAAATATGCAGCAGGTTTATTTTCATGGCTCAAGACTGTTCCAATTGCAACTCCAAGAGCATCACATCATACTTGAAACATCTTCCCAAAATATGGCAAGACCAGAATCAGTTGTTTTGTTATATTCTCCTTTATTATCCTGAAACACTTCTCAGCTTCTTCTATCCACTTGAAAGATTTTTGTCTCTTCTTCACCGTATCTAATACCGATGCACAAATTCCACTGAAATTTCTAATGAAATTACGATAGAAATTTGCCAATCCATGGAAGATTCTCACCTATAATATGCTCCTTTTCCATGGCCATTCTTTGATTTCTCTCACCTTCTCTGGATCCATATTCAATTCATTTGAAGAGATTAAAAAACCCAAGTTGATGAGTTAGGTCTTCATAAAAGAGGATTTCTTTAGGTTTATCAACAACTTCTCCCATTGCAATCTTCCCATTACCAATGTTAAGTGCCTCAAATTCTCTTCTTTAGTTTTACTAAAGATTAATATATCATCCAGATATACAATCACAAACTTACCAATAGAATATTTTAATACCTCATTCATCAACCTCATAAAAGTACTTGGGGAATTTGGTGAGCCAGATGGCATAACAAGCCACTCATACAACCCTTTGTTCATTTTGAAGGTTGTTTTCCACTCATCACCTTCTCTCATCCTTATCTAGTTATCCAGTTTTCAGGTCTATTTTTGAAAAATAATTTTCTCCACTCAAACAATCCATTAAGTTATCCATCTTAGGCAAAGAAAATCTATACCTGATGGTGATTTTGTTTATGTCTCTTGATTCTGTACACATTCTCCATCCTCCATCTTTTTTGAACTCAACATAGTCAGTACTACGCATGGACTCAAGATTTCTATGACTAAACCCTTATCCATCAAATCCTGGACTTGCTTCTTTACCTCCTCATTCTCTTGAGGTGTCTATCTATATGCTTCTTTGTTCGATAAACTTTCTCCTGGCATGAGATCAATGTGATGGATGATACTCCTGATAGGTGGCAATGAGCGAGGTAATTCATCCACTACTATGTCATCAAAATTTTCCAACAGCACCTAAATTTATTTAGGAAGATCATCCATAGAAGTACTTGTAAGGATGACTCTGGGATTCCTTACCACAACAAATTGCATCTCCTGTTCCTTCTTGAATTCACTTAGGAGTTCCTTCCCACTCATGAGAAGTATACTTGTGTTGGCTTCTTCCTTCAATTTCTTATCCTCTATTGGTAGTAGCATGTGTGTCCTACCATTTTTATCCAAGGTATAAGTATTCTTCCTCCCATCATGAATGAAATTCCTGTCAAACTTCCATGGTCTACCCAACAAGACATGATATAAATCCATGGGAATCATATAACACAAAATCTCATCTCTATATCCTCCTATCTTAAATTCAACTAGGCATTGTTTAGTTACCATTACCTGGTGACCATTCTGCAACCATGAGACTCTATACAGACTCAGATGTGCAGTTGTCTCCAGCTCCAATTTCTCCAGCTCCAATTTCTCCACCATTTCCATGGATAACAAGTTATCAGTGCTCCCACTATCAATTATCACCTCACATACCCTGTCTTTTGTCTAGCAAGAAGTTCTGCACAAACTTTTCCTCTGTAATGGTTTTTCCACTTCTTGCTTAGGCTTCAAGAGAACCTTCCTCATCATCAAGGATCTCCCATCTTCTGCACCTTCTACCTCAATATTCTCCTTCTGCATTTTTGAAATGTGAGCTTCCCCTCCTCCTTATTTCTTTCTCTCAGGGCATTCCTAAGACATGTGTCATGTTTTTCGACGAGCATAACAGTTCACCTCTCCTCCTCTACCGCTTCCTCTTCCTTGAGGAAAATAATTTCTTCCACCATATTGTCTCCCTTGGGAACTACCTCCTCTTTCTAAGTGACTGCGTGGCTTTCCAGTCTCAACCTTGGGCTTTCGTGCCTTGTCATGGACAATTCCTTTACCTCTGTTTAGACTTCTTCCTCAACTTCACTGACTCTACTTCCTGACCAACTTCTCCTCTTCCTTCAGTGCAACCTAATAATAATCCTCCACTTTCCTCACTGTCATCTTATTGATTTCATCCTCAATTTCATATCTCAGGCCATTTATATACCTAAGAACATTTTCATCATATTTTTCTCTTTGTCCATCCCTGATGTTCAACTTATAGAACTCCTCTATGTACTCCTTTACTGTCAATCCTTTCTGTCTCGGGTTCTGCAACTTCCTAAATATATTTATTTGATAATCTTGGGGCATGAATTTAGCTTTCATCTTGTCTACCATTCTATCCCAGTTCTTAATCTTTTGATTGCCTTTGCTTTTCGTATCAGCCTGTAATTCATCCCACCAAAGTGATGGATGTTCATTCAATCTGGTGACAAAATGCTTTACTTTCTTCTCTTCATCAATGTATTCATATTCAATGTACTTGTCCATTGATATTTATCCAATCCAACAATTCTTCAACATCTAAATTTCCTTCGTACATTGGGATTTCTATCTTTGCTCTAGCTCCCAATTTCACAACAGATTTCAGTAAACATTCTTTTGCAGCATCTTCTATTGCATCTTCTTTAACTTCTATCTCTTCACCCTCTGTGTTGAGCTCCATTTTTTTCATACTTTCCGCCATAAAAATACACTCATCATTACACCTTCTCCTCGCATTTCGTCAATAATATATCGCTAATTACACCATAAACCTCCATTATCTCTTGTTATTCATCCTATGTGGTTAATACATAATTTCCCATATTTTTAGTGATTAAAAGGATGATTATACAATAGTTTTGTTGATGATGGTTTAATCTTATGTTTCTATGTCCAAGCAACATGTTTTTTACTATTCAGGTTTCGGTATATGCACTGTCCATGTTCCGGTACCGCATTGCAGGTCATCCGATACTCTAAGTCATCCGGTACCAGAAGGTTCTACAGTCAACCAGTACCTAGACAGTCATTTGATACCCACACTCCATGTCATTCAATACTCTGCAGTAATCTAGTACTACCTTTGCGTTCATCCGGTACCAGCTCTCCGCCTCTTTCGGTACCAGCTTCATCTGATACCAGATTGTGCCTATTATGGTACTAGCTCCATCCAGTAATACCATCAATTTGGTTTGGTACCCATAGTTGCAACTGTTTTCATCCGGTACTAAACCCCTACCTACAATATTTTGGTACTAATTGTTCTAATCCGGTACCAACTGTGCTAATCCGATACTAGAAATAATTTGAAATTTTGGAAAGCTTCTAGAGGAAAATCAGGGACATGGGTTTTGTCCAGAGCCACGTTTACATGTGGACATGTGAGGCAAAATTCACCCATATCACACGTGTGGACCTCCATCTCAAGGGGAATGATTCTGCGAAAATTAGTGAAAATCTCAAACTGCCAACTTGCACCTCAATTTCCGTGCAGATGACATCAGCTCTAGAAATTCTATGAAATGGGTTTTTTCTAGAATATGGAAAATTGCGTAATACATGGAAATTTTTTCAAAATTAGAATTGGTTTGGAAGATATGGGTGGGGGCCTAACTCAAA
>JASDQU010790080.1:23041-43579 GCA_032191745.1 Picea mariana | reverse complement strand
GATTTTTCATGTATAAATAAGCCTCATAGGGCTATCAGAAAGAGCCATTAGTTTCATGAATATTTTGTAAAGGAGAGATTTATTCTTGTGAGAAAGCCTTAAGGGGTTGTTAGCCATGTAAAAACAGAGTTTTTGATCTCAATGAAGAATTGATTGTTGCTGCCACATTGAGCATCCTTCTAGCTTGATCTGAGTTCTTCTTAGCAGCACTGACCTTCTGGGAAGGGCCCTTCAGTGAGGGTAAGTGTTGCCATATTGTATTTATTTCGTAGATTAGTATTGTGTTGTTTGTCTACATGCAATTTAATTTTGGTTTTGATTGCTGATTGGATTTAATTTAGATGCATTTCAATTATGTCATTTACATTAGTTTCGGTAATTGAAACTCAGATTTCATTTTACCCTTCATTTGTTTGCACCAATCTCGTAGATATCTGTTATTTGCATTAATTGTTCTCAATACTCTGTTTTGTGGAATCCATTCTCATTGCATTCCAATTCATTTCCAAACCTTCTTCCCATAAATGCATCTTGTATTTTCTTCAGAAATTGATTGGAATAATACTCCTCAATATTACATTTATATGATCAACTTTCATATTCATTGTCACCTATTTTCATTAACAAACACATACCTTTTGCAACTGCTATACTCATCTAGATTCAATTCATACACAAAGATGAATTGTAGAAGGTATTGTTTTCCCTCCAACTCTTCATATTCCACTTGCAAGTCTTCCCACAAACACTCTGCCACACCCATGAATTTTGTCCACACTTTCACCATTTGTTTCAAATCTAATCCATTATGTCATATACATATACCCATCATGCATTAGATCTATTCCATTACATAATCATATCTCCATTCCATCTCATTTATGTTTTTCTATTGTTTACTGCTTCATAGATTGATTTATTCATTAAGACCTTATCATATACACAATATTTTGAATGCAGAAAATAAACAAGTATCACTCTTTATTCATTATTTTCTGCCTAAAACTTAGTTAGATTCAAAAGTTATTATTATTTGTATGCAAGTCTTTTAGAGAAGAAAATTAGTAAGCTTGCATTCTCATTCATTTCTTCTAGATGCCCATTGTATTAAATATCCATTACTCATGTGCATTTGATTCATTCATTATTTCTTTATGATTGGTGTATACATTTAAAAGGGTGGTTTTGAGTCTAAGTGAATCTTAGGTGTTGATTGAGTTTGATGATTTTGAGTTTCCTGCACTTAGTTTTTATTTCTCGTACCTTTGAATTACTTGCACTTTAATTTCACATAGTTTCAATCACCAATGGACAAATTAGAGGTCTAACTTGTGATATATGGCCTTCCCGCATTGGAATTCTTCCTAAGGTGTTAGTTTCCATCGTGAATTTCATTTCCATTTGCTTGTTTCTTTTATTGCATTTAAGTGTGGATCCGCTATAGGAAATAATCATTGAAGGACACAAAAAATTAAGTATGCTACTCAAGATTAATCACACAAACATAACCCCGAGTTCCTGAAAGACTGTGATCTAAGTCTTTATAGCACTAAGTATTCCTACTTCCCAGTGATGAATCCTTAGTGTTAATTTGTTGTACTGTGCGTTTGAAGATTGTTTTGCCGACTTTAGATTAGGCTATACTAGGCTTTAATCCTACGTTTCCTGTGCCTACACCTCGAAGCTTATGAGCCCCGGTTGATAATTAAATGTGGGAATTAATAGTGCATATGTTTAGCCCCAACATTTTGGCGTTGTTGTCGGGGAGGTGCTAAAGGGATTAGAGCATAGGTAGGTTGCTTTTATTTCTCCAAAGCCTTGAGTGATTCTTTCATGCAAGTGTGTTTCTTTTCATGTAAGCGTGTTTATTTTCATGCAAGTGTGGTGTGATTTTAAGGATGACCTAAGGCCGGAGAGAAGATGGTAAGACGTGAGGGAAGAGCCCACGCATCCACTTTAGTGGGGTTACTCCAAAGTTAGGTTGTCCTCTTCCTTTTAGTAGTTAGAATTTGTGTTTTATTAGCATTAGCCATTTTTTATATATATGAGAAGAGAAGCTAACTTGTGTGAACAAATAACTTGGTGACAGTAAGGTCCTAGTAGCATGGTGGTGCTTCGAGTATATAATTGGTTTGATTACATTTTCTTTTAGTTTTTTCTTTTTATTTCTTTAGGGTTTTTAAAAAAAATTTGGTCATTGTAAGAGCCCCCCCTCTACACTAATCCATGTGTGAAACAGGCCCCATAAAACAGCAACAAGAATTCAAATATGATCAAGAGTTTAACATAACTCTCTCAGATCCTAGCAACAACTAGTATCTCAATCTTAGCCTCTCAGGGAGAACAAATCTTGACAGTAGTCAAGAATTTAAATATCACTCCACATCCACAAGAAGATATAGAAGTATCCTTTGATTCCCTTTGCCAATATATCAAGGAGACTGAAGAATCATGGACCTCATTCGATGGAGAGCCACGATTAGAACCTGAGATCGAGGAGTTTTTGATATGACTTTCTGAAGATCCTCCATGCACTGATGAGACCAGTTATTCAAAAGAAGATGATCTTCCTGGGATGATAGAGGAAGACATGCCGAGTGGTCTAAACAAGCAAGTAAACCAAGAACATCATGACTATATCGAACATTGGTTCCAGACAACAACTAGATTAAACCACCACTCTCTTCTTCAACAACTCTTCACATCATCACCAAAACAATTGGTTCTCCGTAATCTGGTATACATTAAAGCTTCTCTTTCAAACCCGAGTATGAATGTATTTCTACGCCTGTTACGCACATGGTTACATTGGAAATATTCTTACACGTGAAATATAATTTCTTGTTCTTAGGTAGGATAGAGTAAAAGTTGCATGTTAGTTAACCTAGTTCTAAATAAATGCAACATATTTTGTGTTTCTTTTCAAATAAATGAAATGAGATGAAGATAATATTGGTGATCTAACATCAAAAAACAAAAGAACTTAAGATATTTCTTCTTCTTATTACATACATATTTTTGACTATTAATAATAACAGTTGCTCATAAGCCTAATCTTTAAAATATTATGGGGATTTTCAAAATCTTTAAGGTCTACATAATGATGCCCATAGGTAACCCGTACATCCTAGTTTCATGTCAGAACTTGTTATTCAATCATTCTTATCAAATAGTAGCAGGAGAGTGAATGAAACTTCTACTTGTGAGGGAACACAATCTTATATGGAGAAGATGAACTTGGGGAATAGAGGCACCTTTAGGTCATTCTCTCATGTCCTCATCCACCACACATTAAGTAAGTTTGACCATGATATGTCTTTCTACCAATCTCAATACATAAGTCTATTTTTCATACGAACATTCTTTTATGGGCAATCTATAAAATATCTTCCAACTCAATACCATCCCATTCTATAAAAAGGTTGTCAAATATGCTCCCCCATTCACCCATGCGAAAGAAATCTATAGATTTTATCTTAAGGGAAATATTGGGACAAGAGCCTTTGATGGAAAATGGGTGTAAGAGGCTAACCCATCGGGATACTGAACAAGTCTATTGGCAGCGGGTATCGGTCTGTGGTATAACTAGGCAAACCCATCATGGTACTGAATAGGCTCGTGGAAAATGGGGCATTCTGTCTGGGAAGGATATTCCTTAGATGTCAAAATTACCCCATCGGATTACTGAACAGGCTTGCTGGCAATGGGTTCTGATTTTGATGTCTTTCATTATGCCTAATCTATATTTGTCCGTATGAACAATATACTTGTGTAAATCATTAAGAAGAAGCATGCATGGTTGAACAAAAGGCTAATGAGCCTCATCTAATTGCCATTTGAGAATGTGCGTAAGATGGTATTAAGACCCCATCATTCATACCCAGGATGTCATTGTCCTAGAGGTGGGACCCATAAGTGTAGGAGTCTAATAAACTCAAATGCAAACTTTATCAATATCTCTTGAATGACAGAGATTCTTTGAGAAATTAAATAGGGATGACTGGTTTCCTATCGGTTTCTCATTTATTAAATACCATGTATCTCCTCATGTTCTCTTGTTTAAGGATAAGAGGAAAAATCCCCCGTCATAATTTGCATGGTTTCTTGAACATACAACTGTTAATGATTGATGAAATTGTATGTAATAAGTAATTTAGAAATTTCTTTTATGCTTGTAATATTTTAAAATAAATTTCATTTCCGATTTACAAGCATGAATAAAGTTTAATTTTTGGTTGTTTCTTTAAGCATGGCATCAATGTATATTTCTTCTCTCGTAATAATAGTATTGGTTTATTTCTTTTAGATTTTTCTGTTCCAGTACTGCTGGTACAGGAACCGGTAGGTTCCTGTACCAACAACACATAAATTTAAATCTTTTTCGAGGGTAATTTTTGCAGGATATTTTCAGTAGTGCTTAGCTCTGGCATACTTCATTTCTCTCCTTCAGTCAGCATGCACTGGTTCCACATAGTCCACTTTCAGCTTACAGAAATTTTATGTGCTAATGAAAGTTTGCATGAGGAAATGCAAACCAACGGGTTTGGGGGTGAGAGAGAGACATAAGGAATCTCAGCAGATCAACATTCATCAACTCTCTCCTAGATATCCATCAGGTCACAACCTTGCTCCACTTCATCTTCAAATTTCAGCAGTCTACATCATGGTTTTGTAGACATTTTGTCCTGTTCTGCATAGTTTACACTTCAACATGCATTAGAATTAAAAGCAAGGGTAACTTGAGGTAAAACTGGTACACATATTTTTAATTTACTAAGAACTTGAAAAACATGATGCATAACCACTATTACCCACTCCACACTCCACTATGCATTATCACAACTACTCAGTAAACCCTCCATCTTCACTCCACTTGTCGTAATGAACAATATACTCTGATGATAAGACCAAGTAATGAAAAGGAAATATGTGGTATATAAATACAAAGCAACATCCATAGTGTCTTCTCTTCGTACATCATAAAGAATTCTTAAGTCATTGTTGCCTATCCAAGCAAAGAACCACGAAGTAAATGTTGGTCTTAAAATTGATGTCCAAGTTCATACGGCCACCATCACCAACATTTTATAAACCATTCTCCATATGCACACCATTCACCATCACTCTGATACCTCATCCACTGCTTGTCCTCCATTTTTATGATAATTTTGTTTCTCTGTTTGAAATCAATCTGTGGCAGTGTCCAAAGTGTCATTCCGCAAGAACCAACACTTACACAAAAGAAACAATGCCACATAAATCCATAAGCACAGTATCATAAGTTCTTCACCTTGTTTTCATGAGGACATGCAAGTCCTTGGGTTTGGGGGTGTGTTGAGATCCAGTTTTGTCACACTTTCCACCATACAAATACACTCATCATTACACCTTCTCCCCACATTTTGTCAATAATATATCACTAATTACACCATAAACCTCCATTATCTCTTGTTATTCATCCTATGTGGTTAATACACAATTTTCCATATTTTTAGTGATTAAAAGGATGATTATACAATAGTTTGGTCGATGATGGTTTAATCCTACGTTTCTATGTCCAAGAAACATGTTTTATACTTTTCAGGTTCCGTTATATGCACTATCCATGTTCCGGTACCTGTATTGTTCTTGTTCTGGTCCCTGCATTGCAAGTCAACCAATACTCTAATTCATCTGGTACCAAAAGGTTCTACAGTCAACTGGTACCTGCACAGTCGTTTGGTACCCACACTCCATGTCATCCAATACTCTGCAGTGATCCAGTACTACCTTTGTGTTCATCCAGTACCATCTCTTCGCCTCTTCCGGTACCATATTGCGCCTATTCTGGTACTAGCTCCATCCAGTACTACCATCGCGTTGGTCTGTTACCCATAGTCGTGACTATGTTCATCCGGTACTAAACCCCTACCTATAAGATTCTGGTACTAATTGTTCTAATCCGGTACAAACTATGTTAATCTGGTACTCGAAATAATTTGAAATTTTGGAAAGCTTCTAGAGGAAAATTGGGTACATGGGTTTTGTCCAGAGCCACGTTTACATGTGGAGGCATGAGGCAGAATTCACCCAGCTCACACGTGTGAACCTCCAGCTCAGGGGGAATGATTCTGCTAAAATTAGTGAAAATCTCAAACTGCCAACTTGCGCCTCAATTTTTGTGCAGACAACATCAGATATAGAAATTCTATGAAATGAGTTTTGACTAGAATATGGAAAAATGACTAATACGTAGGACGTTTTTCAAAATTAGAGTTGGTTTGGAAGATATGGGTGGGGGCCTAACTCGAATCTACCCAAATTGCAATAAAACACAGATTTTTGAGGGTTTTATCTAAAATTGTAAATTTGAAATCTAAGCATTGGGATTTGATCCCATCCACTCCTCAATGATTTTTCATGTATAAATAAGCCTCATAGGGCTGTGAGAAAGATCCATTAGTTTCATGAATATTTTTTAAAGGAGAGATTTATTCTTGTGAGAAAGCCTTAAGGGGTTGTTAGCCATGTAAAAAAGTTTTTGATCTTAATAAAGAATTGATTGTTGTTGCCACATTGAGCATCCCTTTAGCTTGATCTGAGTTCTTATTAGCAACACTGACCTCCTGGGAAGGGCCCCTCAGTGAGGGTAAGTGTTGCCATATTGTATTTATTTTGTAGATTTGTATTGTGTTGTTTGTCTACATGCAATTCAATTTTGGTTTTAATTGCTAATTGGATTTAATTTAGATGCATTTCAATTCTGTCATTTACATTAGTTTTGGCAATTAAAACTCAGATTTCATTTTACCCTTCATTTGTTTGCACCAATCTCGTAGATATATGTTATTTGCATTAATTGTTCTCAATACTCTGTTTTGTGCAATCCATTCTCATTGCATTCCAATTCATTTCCAAACCTTATTCCCATATATGCATCTTGTATTTTCTTCAGAAATTGATTGGAATAATACTCCTCAATATCACGTTTATATGATCAACTTTCATATTCATTGCCACCTATTTTCATTAACAAACACATACCTTTTGCAGTTGTTATACTCATCTAGATTCAATTCATACACAAAGATCAATTGTAGAAGGTATTGTTCACCCTCCAAATCTTCATATTCCACTTGCAATTCTTCCCACAAACACTCTGCCACACCCATGAATTATGTCCACACATTCTCCATTTGTTTCAAATCTAATCCATTCTTGTCATATACATATACCCATCATGCATTAGATCTATTTTATTAGGTAATCATATCTCCATTCCATCTCATTTTTGTTTTTCTATTGTTTACTTCTTCATAGATTGATTTATTCATTAATACCTTATCATATACACAATCTTTTGAATGCAGAAATTAAACAAGTATCACTCTTTATTCATTATTTTCTACCTAAAACTTAGTTAGATTCAAAAGTTATTATTATTTGTATGCAAGTCTTTTAGAGCAGAAAATTAGTAAGTTTGCATTCTCATTCATTTCTTCTAGATGCCCATTGTATTAAATATCCATTACTCTTTTGCATTTGATTCATTCATTATTTCGTTATGATTGGTGTATACATTTAAAAGGGTGGTTTTGAGTCTAATTGAATCTTATGTGTTGATTGAGTTGGATGATTTTGAGTTTCATGTGCTTAGTTTTTATTTTCCGTACCTTTGAATTACTTACACTTTAATTTCACATAGTTTCAATCACCAATGGACAGATTAGAGGTCTAACTTGTGAGATATGGCCTTCCCGCATTGGAATTCTTCTTAAGGTGTTAGTTTCTATCGTGAATTTCATTTCCATTTGCTTGTTTCTTTTATTGCATTTAAGTGTGGATCCGCTATAGGATATAATCATTGAAGGACACAAAAACTTAAGTATGCTACTCAAGATTAATCACACGAACATCACCCAGAACTCCTGAAAGATTGTGATCTAAGCCTTTATAGCACTAAGTATTCCTACATCTCAGTGATGAATCCTTAGTGTTAATTTGTTGCAGTGTGGTTTTGAAGATTGTTTTTCCGACTTTAGATTAGTCTTTAATCTTGTGTTTCTTACGCCTACACCTCGAAGCTTATGAGCCCCGATTGATAATTAAATGTGGGAATTAATAGTGCATATATTTATCCCCAACACTCTGCATCACTGACATATCCAGCATCAAGTGCTCTCCTTTCTGCTATCTCCATAGCATCCAACCTTGTGAAAAGTTCTCTCATCTCCCTTTCTACAACTCGATTTTCTACAGGTGGCTCTGCGAGTCTTCTAGGTAGCATGGTGTTAAACTTTTCTCCACACAGAGCTTCAAAAGAAACTTTTGGCTCTGATACCACTTGACATAGACCCCCCTCTCTCCTCGGGGCTTCTCATCCTCTTGGTCAAGGATCTTCGAAGACCTGAGTCGAATCAACTCTTTGTCCCTCTAATAGACCCAAAATTTAATTCAGATAGGTCCCTTGTTATTACCCACGCAGGTTTGATTAATCCGCACAACCTGTTTCTGGCGCTTCTGGTAACTCTTAAATGGCGAGCAATATCTCCTATTCTAAGCCCCTCTTCCTTATGACCACGGGATATAACCTTAGTCTCACCCTCTTCGCAACTTCAAGCTTCGACGGTTTCGAGTGCAGCTGACTCTCAAATCCCTGAACACTGAACTGGCGAAATCCCTTCGGACAAGATCTACGGCCCATGCTTCTCTGAAACCAATGACCACGATTCACTTTGGGACCTCGAATTCAGGAGTTTTGTGCATTCCAAACTCATTTTTACCCTAATTAATTTATACTCGGAGCTATGGATCAAGCGCCACGTGCTCACCTTGATCAACGGTTGAGATGTGTCCTTTGTTCCACTTTAGACGACTTCCAATCAATGTTCCCCTGCTCTTCTTTCTTCCAGAGTATCAAACCTTTGAAGTAATCCTCCACTCTCCACGTGTCCCTTTGTTCATCAATGAATACTATTGATTTAGGCCTTCAGAACTTATGCCCTTTGGGACTTTTCTCTCCAATTTCCCCAAAGTGTCATATCACCGAAGTGATAGATTTGATGCCACATATACAAACAATGGATGACTAGGATGGTTCCTTAACTTTTCCTCGAAGTGCATACTTCTATCTTCCATGATCTGATGACATGTGTCCTTCTTAGATTGACAACCACAATTTAATTCTCTACTTCGGGCTTCAGAAGTTTTGCACACTCCACATAGAATTTTCACCAAAGTCCTTTTCCTTCGAGGTACATGGATCTCCGCCACGTTTCCTTTCCAGATCCAACGATCCAGATTTACTTCACCACTTTGGGACTTCAGTATAAATCGCCTTTGCTTCACGCAATTCTCCTGGAGCATTTTCTCCTGGACTCTCTGATCTGCTGCCACATATCATCCTTGATACCAACGACTAGGATTTCACTTCGCTTCTTTGGGACTTTGACAATCCCGCTCTTTGAACACCTCCGAATACGCGAAGTGCCAAAGTAATTCAAATACTATCTTTCATGAAACTCTCCCAGATCTCATGGTCTTGAAAAGATCACGATTCCTCTGAATGGATCTCACCTATTGATTGGGAAATTTTTAGTGGGCTCCTCCCTACTGAAGAATTTCCATCCGCTATCTCTTCTAAGCTTGTTCCTCCTTTAACACTTTACGCTTCTCAGAATGTTTCTTCAACACTTAGCCAAATATCGACCCTATGCACACCTTGCAACGATTTTCTTTCAACTTAACCCCTTTATGGGTGGTTGTGCACTCCTTGCAACAGTTCTTACACGACTCAATTTCTCCTTCTGAAGAATATAACGTTGAGTGTGTTTCTTCCTACACACACCTTGTGAGGTCCTCTGCACTTCTTTTCAAACAAATCTTCAAGTTATCCCTCCTGATATTCCGAGTCAAAAGAATCTATCAATGCACACCTTGCGGACACTATGCACTCCTTGTACATAAAGTTTTACATTATCTCTCCTAAGCTTCTCAGTCGAACTAGACTCTGTCAATGCAGACCTTATGACACTATGCACTCTTTTCATAAGTTTGAAGAAGAGAAACAATTGAAACTTATCTAATCCTCACATATTCATACTTTCAACCATGTAAATCATTCATAACATATGAACAAGTAACAACAGAGAAATGCAATTAAAAAGAAAGCCTACCATGCATTCATATAGACACAACAACACCAAACATTTGGATCAATGCTTCTCTGTTATATTTATTCAAATGATATGTACATAGATTCATACAACTTCGATAAGCTTCAACAAATCTCAATGATTTTCAGCAAAAACTACTTCAACAACCTTCAGCAGCCTCATTTGGGAAACAATACATTTATTTATGGAAAAAGACTCCTAGAGATCTTTGCTTTTGACTACCTTAGTGCTATCCTATCAAGGTAAAAGATTTCAACTACTAAGGATTATTACAAAAAATGATTAGTATAGACAGATAAGAGCGAATGCTTCAAATCTATATTGCAATCAATTACATTAAAGAAAATACAATCTCCATCGATCTCACGTGATGGTTCAACCTCTTAACATTTAATATCTTCTTTAATTACAATCTTTTCAAGATATATTTGTGACATTCCATATTTCAAATTCAAAATAAATTCAAAATGTGCATTAAGGTGTTGATTTGTCCTCCACTTTCCCATTGATGACGATGCTCTTGCATCAATAAAACTCTGCTAGAATGTATCCACCAGTGGTACATGATTTACATCCACATCGAAACGAGGTAATTGATGAAATGGTGAAAAGAAAATAAGTATCGAGGAGAAGAGACAAGTCTTTTTGCTAACATAGTAAGATCTATGAAGAATACATGGCTTCAGAGTTCACATTAATTATAAATATTTGGTGGATAGATGGATTCACATTACAGACAATCTTACTCACTAATATACATATCTTGATATTATTTCACATTATCAGATTCAATGGGAAATATAATACACGAAGGCAACAAAGCCAGATATAGGATTATTCCATGGAGTAGCAACGCTATGAATGTTTCCATAATAATTTTCATATGATGAACGAGTACTAGCAGAATAAGTTTCTCCCCTCAGATTTGAAGCATCCCTCTGCAGAAAAGAGTAAAAGGTGCGAGCTAAAGCAGAGTTGCGTAAGCATTAAGGGTATTTTACTGCAAGAGGGAAGGCATAACATTGAGAAGGATAAAATGCCTAACATGCCCAACATATTACATTCCTTTAAATATGTATGTATTTATAAGGGGATAAGATTTATCGAGAAATAAAAAATTGTGCATCCACTCTTTCTCCCAAACTCTACAACAAGCAAACTAGTTGATAGTTAGTCTTCTAAACCTCTGAGTCGATCCCACCGATAATTCGCTTCTATCCCTTGACACACTCATTGCCTTTATTTTCCATGAAGGTCGGGTTCTTATAAGGCCTCAACGTCATTTTTTTCTCCCAACGTAAAAATGGATCTTATCATTATTACAACAAAATTATACCTAGTGCCGAAAATAATTGGTTGGGATTTCACAGTCGCACTTGATGAGCCCTTGGTTAGCTCAGTTGATTGTTAGCGTAGAAAATTTTCACAGTGAATTTGATTCCACGTGATGCATACTCTACTGTATATTTAATACTTACATTCTCGTCATAAATGAGCTCAACAAACTTATAAGCCCTATCAACAAATTGATAACTGTAATTATCGTGCCCTGATAGCAAGCTATGCAGTGCATGTCTTTTTGGGGTGACACATTTTCTTTGCTTTCCCATAAAAAGACATGGTCCCACATCTATGACTAACTGTAGTTTCCAGGGATACACATTTATGATGATGACCACTCACCAAATATGCTGGGATTTTTTTTTCTTTTAGTCTGGGTGTATTGGTAAAGATGGTGCATTGAGTGCATTGACTGTCACATACCAATATAAATTATGATTATATATCTATACTAGAATAGATACATCTTAACTTGGTAGTTCTCATACTTGGTTCTGATGATTTTGGGGTTAATTTGAAATTTTCATTCCTGTATCGTAGCCAAAAATAAGCCTCCAAGGCATGCAAATAATCCCAACTTTGTACAAACTGGTTTTGTCTAATCAAGTTAAAACATGTTGTAATTTCTCAAGTATTGGATTTTTCAGGTCCACCTTCCATGTGCATCCATTGAGAATACTATTAGTATAAAATTGTTTAGAAAAGAAAAGTCCAAGTACATAAAGAAGCTATCACAATCACAACAAGCCCAAAACTAGTGAGAACAATGAGCATATCTAGAAACTGAACAGAATAGTCTAACTACATGTTTTTTAAAAAGACACCTAGCATACGAATTTTCAAATAGAACCCATACAAAACTGCACTCAGAATCAAACATGGGCTAATTTCAATGCACTCACACCCCTCTACAGCTACACCACAAGCCCAATATACAATATGAGTTTTGATCCTTCTCTTGCTAAAAATTGGGTAGTTTCCGTTATTTCAAAATAGAAAATAAAAAGAAAAAACCATGTTGATTTTCTGCATAGTATATTTGCGACACCGGAGAAAATTGGCATCTAAAATCAAGTTATCAAAGAAAGGTTGAGAATTTGTAGCTACTAAAATGAAGTAAGAGAGGAAATTTCACAGAAATTTTCAGAAGTGAGACTTTTCAACCAATAAAATGAAAAGACGCTCCATAAATTTTGATTAAATTTTAATCTAAGAAGCTCATATAATCAATCAGGCAAAGAAAAACATAGATGGCTAGATTGGAACATTTAGTGACTTTTCTCTGAACCACACTCTTGAGGATATTGATGATTTTAAAATGCAACTTTCTATCAACCTATGAATATGTGCAACAATTTAGGAAATATCCATCCACAGAAGAACTAAACCAATATCAAAATCTCCTCTTCTCTTCAATGTCAAAAAACTAGAGAAAAATAACTTTAGCAAAATATATCAGAATCTCCACTTCCTCCAGCAAAAATTCAAATGACCCACTTCAGTACTGAGAATCCTTGAGTATCAAAGCCCCTTATCTCATATTTTGGCCAACCTTACTCTTTACCTGTTGCAAATCAGACATCATTACAAATCATTGAGAAAGAACTATGAAAGATAAATATTAAAAGAAAATGAAACTCTAGGATCAATGAGATCATAAAAGAACACGGCTTCCAGTTCTGTAAGTTTTTATTAGTAAAAAATATTTGAATATATTATAATTAAAAATAAAAAATAAAAAAAAGCATATATGTGAGGGTGTGGGTCCCACTTTTAGCCAATGCATGAAGGTGAGAGATATCGTCCAAAGATGAGACCAAGCCATATGGATAACTTACATGGCACAAATGTTAACCATGCAAGTGCCAAGACAAATGGTAATCTCATGGAAACCATGTAAATCTAGATGGAAAACCATGCAACTGCTTCAATGATAGAGTGTACATATCGTTCAAGTGGAAACCACCTTTGTAAGAAGGAGAGGGGCATAGTAACTACAGGGAAACCAGTTCGATTCTCAACCTATTTTCATCCAGCTCCTGGAAGATGGGTGTCTAGTTTGCAAACCAAATCATCAACATAACCTCTAGCAAGTCTTGAGTCCAAGTACGGAAATCACTAAGGTGATTGATCGAGTTACTCTCAACATAATTTGTTGTCATTAGACTTTGGAAATGCACACAGAAGGTTTGTGTTTCATGGAAGAGAGCCTAAGCGTGATAGTTCATTTCCATAACAACTAAGGAACCTGGGAGCAACCTTGAGTTGTAATGGTAGATTTGTTTAATATCTAAAATCATGATTAACACGACATACCTTTCAATATCCTCTAGTGAATATTATATAGAAGCAGGTGGAGAAATTTTCATGGCTTCTGCCTTCATGGTATTCCTTTAAATAATTGGTCCCATTATGTTTAGTTTTTCTTTCAATTTAAATATTTTAAGTCCTCTTTTTTGCAGAGTCAAACATTTCATTGCTCACTTCAAGGAGGGGTTTCCAAGTCTTATGGAGGTTGATTTCCTACAAGTGTATATAGTTGTCATTTCCTACAAGTGTATATAATTTTCAATGGCCATATTCAAGAGAAAAGTAGAGAGCAACAATGATGATCAATTTGGCAACAATCTCCTTTATTTTGAATGGGAATTCATCCATTTCTATTTGATTAATTGGAGGTATGGTGATCAATTTGGTAACAAAATTATTTATATTGAAGGGAAAATCATCCATTTCTCTTTAATTAATTAAAGAAATTCACTTTAATCAAAGTATTTTATATATGGTTTACGGTTGGTCAACATTATCTAAAGGTTTTTTTTCTTGGTTGATCAGTCCAACAAAGGTTTTAGTCATGGAAATTGGGGGAACCCTTTTTATGAGTTAAATACTCTGGTACATGGAGTGAAATAAATGTTTTTGGATAACACTGAATTAGTTCATTTCTGTTCGAGCAAGGTGTATAATAGTTAAGTAGTCTTATTGTTCAGATTCGTACTTCGATAAAATGAATTTTGGGTTTTTTATGTTTTTACTTCTTTTAATATTGAATGTTAAAAGAGTATGGAAGGTTAAGATATGGAGTGACATGATTCGTATTTCGATCGAATGAATTTTGGGTTTGTTCTGTGTTTACTAGTTTTAATAATGAATGTTAAAAGAGTATGGAAGGTTGAGGGAGGGAGCAACATGTTTTTGCACCCTTGTAGGGAAGGGAGATGTTTGTTGGACAGATGGAAGGAGACAACTAAAGGTCAGAGGGACAACTAAAGAGATACAAACGTTGATCTTGACTAGATGGAATTTGACCTATATTTGGAGCTTGGCATTGAACGATTCATTTTCTCTATGTGGATATGTTTATAGCAAAGAGGTTGGTAAAGTTGTCTGAATAGATCCAACAATTCAATACAAAATACATTTTTGGTATATTGAATGAAGACACAGGTATATATGATAACATCTAAATCTATTTTTTTTTGTCATTATTCTCATTTTTTTACCATTTTATAAATGATAAGGTTGCATACCTGCTCAAAAGCTATATTTGGTTTTGAACAACTTTGTTCTAGATTTATACAATTGAACTTCTGTTACAGTTCCATGCTTTGAACAAAGAACCTTCATGTCATATTGATTGGTCTAGATGGGGCAAGAGAATTTATACTAGTCCCCAATATCCTTTTGTTTAGGGCAACGGCTCCAAGAACCAACTTTCTATCCCGTCTCCTTCAAGAAAAAACGTTTATATTCATGTCAGGTTAGGTTGAAATTCATACCTAGAAACATAAGTGGGTGCTTAGCAACAAGAGTAGGGGAGTTCTTAGCAACAAGAGTAGGAGAGTGCTTAGCTTTGAGGTGATAGCAATGCAATGAAGATCAAATGTGGTGAGATGATGGTGAGGAGATGCAGTGCAAAGAAAATGTGGTGATGTGAGGCGGTGCAAATAAATTGGTGCATTAATGCATTGATCAGTGAATACTATCTAGATCAGATCATGGCAGAGTGGTAGGTGCATTAATGCATATTTAAACCACTGACATAAATCATTGTCATAAATTTAAAGCAATGAGAGACGTAAATTTGACGTAAATTTAAAGAAGTGACATAGAAGTGAAATAAATTTATAACCCAATCTCAAAACTTAGGTTATATAGGTTAAGAAAGTAAAATTACATTTTGAGAGAGCGACAACAAAGAAACAATGACTCCCGACTTTGGGCTATAGATTTTAAGAATGAAATTTCATTCGCTCGACAATAAGACCCCAAATGTGTGAGCCAATAGCATTTGTTATTAAAGTAATTTAAATATGATAAAAAATAAATATTTTGTTTCTCCTATGTACAACATTTTATAATGGAAAAATAATTTTAGATCAAAGGTTAAGTTATACACGGTCAACGATGAATCGATTACAAGAGTCCTAGCCTTCGATAGGAACTAATAACATATGGTAGTTTAAGGCATACTTGTGTACAAAGATCACTGTAGTGACACAAACCAATACATGGCTAAACATAACCTGTAGTTACATCTACAAAATGAAGCATGTGAAGAATAGAAACTCTAGGGTTATCCATATGTATCAAACAAAGAAATAATTCAGCCAAACCATAGAGGTTTCTCTTGTTATATCAAAATTATTTATGACACCACCTACATGTAATAAATATTATAGTCATTGTTAAAAGGAAATCAGAATCAATAACATAAGTCATATATTCACATGTGATTTAGTTTATGACTACTCTACTCGACTTGTAGTTGTGATTATATTAACGCCAACTAAAGAAAAAGACAAACTTGATCGTTTTCAAGGTTAGATAAAAATGTTGGTTCATTCAAATTATTAAAGTTGGGATAAGGATTTATGTATTAAGTTATATATAAGAGTAAAAGTATTGTTTTCATCCAAGTCAACCAAAACTTGTAGTTGTGATTCTATTAATACCGGCTAAAGAAAAAGACAAGCTTGATCGTTATCAAGGTTAGATAAAATTGTTGGTTCATTCAAATTATTAAAGTGGGAATAAGGATTTAAACATTAAGTTATATATAAGAGTAAAAGTATTTTTTTCATCCAAGTCAACCAAAGGATAAAGGATACTAATCTTAAAAAAATATATTAACATTCAAAATACAATTTTAAAAGGATATATAAAAGATTTCATTAAAGAGATATTTAAAGTTGGATATCCAACTTTACATTGAAGTAGTAGGTCCTTCGTACTTTCTATGCCCACTTAATATAAAAGGTATGATCATTATTAGACAATGGAAAACACATATGCATACTTACAACGTGAACCAACATATTGAAAACTTGCCAAGGGTAAAACATGTTGATTTTAAGTTGGAGCCAATTTATGCATAGTATTTGGTTCTGCATGGGCATAAAGCTCAATACAATTTTTACCCCGTTCATAATAATAATTTCATTTCAAAGTTTAAAAAGTTGATTTTTTATCATAGTACATTGAGTCTCCGGAATCAACTACCTTTCTCTCTAGGAAAGGAGCTTATGAAAATTTTGAATAATTTATTGTTATTAGGTTGTTTGGTAGTGAGGAGAATCATTTCTTCTACCATTCTATGTATCATATATACTCTTTGCTGAGGAAATATGTAGACAATACAAGACTTGGGCCCATTTCTTATATGATAAGAGAAAAAAACAATTCATACCCCTACCATGGAAAATTGGGGAATTTACTGTGAAGAATATAACCCACCTGGATGAATTGGAAGGACATCATGAACAATTGTGCTTAAAAGAAGCCAAATTTGTTAAGGGTTTTGACCCAGATAGAAAATTTATTGCACACTTGGAATTGATTGGGTACTCTTCATATTTCACTAAAGTTGAACAGTTTCAGGAGGGTGGCAGAGATAATCTAGATCTCAATGAAATCGCAGTATACCAATTTTCAAATGACACTAGAAAAATAAATAACACCAATGAAGGTCACATGCAACATGGAAAGGAAGTGACAAATCAAAACCCTAATTCACCAACAACATCTCAAAGGAGTAATCCATCAAGAACAAAGAATAGAATTAGCAGAATGGAGATGAGAAAAGCATCAGTTGGAGGGTCAGACGATGGTGATGATAAAGTCCCACCTAGAAAAAGTCTTGAAAAATCTCATATTGCATATACTTTTGTCAAAATAAAAAGGAATACATCAGAAGTAAGGTTAAACATACCTGAACTCCAGGAGAGTCCATGCACAATGGACATATATGAGCTCATTGATCCTAGTTAGTGATGAGGAGTCTGTTACTTTGCACCACATGGCCTACAATCGTGAGTCTAAGAAATTGTTATTGGAAAAATTACTTACTAAAAACAAAAGTTCATTGGAAAGAGGGAAGTCTTCAATTGACCTTGATGGAGTTGCACCGTAAAAAAATGCATAATTCCACAGAGCAACTGGAGAAGCATTGAAACAATCTATTGATAATATGGAAAAATAAAATTTCAAAGTTGAATAGGAGGATAAATGAGTTAGAAGTTTCCTTGATACCAGGACCATTGTTTCCCAAACCTTTGAATTCAATCCAACCTACATTTGTATCAGATAATTCCCCAGAAAGAAACAAAAAATATAAAGGCTCATCAAGCTTATTACAAGAAATAATACAATATGTTGGTGATAACATACAAAAGAGAATTGATATAATTCAATAAATTTGGGAGCTTGCCCAAAGTATTTCTAGCTTTTCATCTAGAATACAAAATTTCAAGGAATACCTGCAAAAGGACTTGGAAAATGATGAAGGATTTTACAGAGAAGTTGTGAATACATTCTCATCTAAATTCTCGAGCTTAAGTGAAGCTCACAAAAAAGAACAAAAACTTCCTTTGACTTAATGGATGAAGAAGGTGAATGTGTGTTGGTTGAGAAGAATTAAAGAATTGAAAGAAATGATAAATGAAACTGATGTTTTGAGAAATAAAAAGAGTGATTTTTTTCTTAAACTTGTGGATCTTACAAAGGAAATTGATGGTCCCAATTTATTGATTGATACCATGATTTTATTGTAATGGGCCCGCCGTTACGTTTGTTGGATTACTGAGAGGGGGGGTGAATCAGTAATAGAGAAATTTAATCCTTTTTAACCACAAAATGCAAGTGTTATATCAAGGTAGAATTATCATCCAATAATTGCAGAGTAAGTAAACAATGAAAACATGAACAATCATACACATACACCGTACACGAGTGTTTTTACGTGGAAACCCAAAGTGGGAGAAAACCACATAACACTTTTTCTTATCTATATTTAAGAATTACATTGATTGGAACCACCAACTTCCTTTGTTTTCCATCTGTAACTAGAAGGAGGATCCAACCCCCTAAATTCTTAGGCTACAACCCGAGGGAAGCTCCAACTCCCCAAATTTCTGGCTACAACCCCTATGTTCTTCGAATATAACTGGAAGGTGGCTACAACCACCTGTCCTTTCCCCATCCAACCACCCTGCCGTATAAGTAGAATGATGGAACCATTGTCACACTATCACTATGAGATATATTATTGTAAACTTGTACCAATCAACCTGTAATCAACCTGTACCATAAACAAGTGCATCAACCAAGCACCAACCTGTACCAGACAACGTGTAATCATCTTGTACCATAAAAAAGTGCATCAACCATGCACCAACCTGTACCTCAACTTGTACCATCAATGATTGCATCAACCAAGAACCAAATATGTACCACTCATGCATCAAATACACATAAACTATGACTCATCAAGATGTACCAACATCATCAACTATACACCTCATGTGTGTTCCAACTCATCAACTACTAGTCTCAACCATGTACCCAACATGTAACTCAACCATATACCAAATACATATACCAATATAACCATCAAAATTTATCTAGCAATACATCACACTATACATAACCAAATACCATAAACCATTACATCAAATCATGTGCCACAACCTCATTGGTATACAACCTCTATCTGTAACATACCTCAACAAAAATCCCTCATCAATTTCATCATCCAAATATGATTTTTCACTTTGTGATAGACCTCGTGTATATGATTACATACCTGCAAATCTTCCTTAACAAGAGACTAGCATTTTCATCAAATTTTACTTTAGTCTCACATGACTAGTTTTGGATTAGTCAACAACCTTAACTTGCAATAATCATAACTATGTGCCTATAATGAATAAAGGTCTAAAAATAGTACACAATGTTCGTCAGTGTCTTGACTACAATTTCTCCAGGTTTCACTACTTGGAACCTCTCAGAAAAGGAGTTATAGCAAAAATGGCATACCTTGTTGAATTCTGGCTTATTCTAGAGAGAAAACTTGTAGAGCCTACCCCACATGAAATATTTGTTGTATGGATCTGAAAATGGTACACATAATACTAAATACTATATTCTAACCAATACATTTTCTATTACTGAATTTGTATTTTTTATGAAGAAGTTATGGCATTTTTACCCGAAACACTTGTTTTAGACTAGTTTCAGGACTAGCCACAAACCCTATTTTCCACGGAGTGTAACTACAAAAATACAACGACCCACAAGATGAAATTTTTATCACCTCTAATTGGATACGTTTACTCAATGGCCTCTGAATTTCTCAGTCTGAATCATTCTAGAAAAAACGTTATTGAAAAAACGGTGAGATGACCTGTAAATAACATACCTTAGAAAGCATCATCAAAATAATTTATCCTCCCTTCAATTTTGGCCTTCTTTACTTCACCTTCCCTCTAAAATTTTCCTTATATATCCTTTGGTTACCTCAGTCACTTGTATATATTCAATATGCTCAAGTGTGATTTAAAACGAGATACCCTTGCCTCTTATTTATACTTTTATGTAACTTCCTCAAGGGGTTAACTTCTAACCATCTTAAACCACTTTCCTTATTTTAGGGATAACCCACTTCTAACCACTTTTCCACTTAGCAATTTATCCATTAAATTTATTATTTAAATAATTTATTTTGTATCCACTTTGACTTATAGTACACTCATCACTTCACTTT
>JASDQU010790080.1:4829-21232 GCA_032191745.1 Picea mariana | reverse complement strand
TAGAAGGATAAAGATTAAATCTGAAGGGTCATGATCTGCATGTAGGCTTAGAACCCTAGCTTACTAGTCCGTAGGGTAAAAACACCCAACAACACTCGATCCGGAGTCCAAGGAGGTCCACCGATGCCACCGACATCCTCAATTTGTCAAGTGTCTTGCACACTTTGGAGAAACCTGTCAATAGCACCTGTCTATACATAGATATCAGATAACATAACATCATAATCCATAAGCATCATCATCTGAATCCAGAAGTGAAACAAACAACCATATACTAAATTAGATCACTTGCATGCAAGTGTCCTCAAAGAATAAGTAATATCATGTGCGTGTAAAGGCGAGATGTTACATTTATCAAAAGAATCCTTAATGGGACAACTTAATGCATTAAAGTTTTCCCAGGAAAATGAATTTACTGAAAAATATAAACTTAAATGAAGAGGAAGTTGAAAAATGGTTAGTTCGGTATATCAATAGGAATGATGAAGTTGATTTCTAAGTTTGGGTGAAAACCCTAAAACTAATCACAAAAAACCTAGCTAAAGAAAATCACACAAAGCTTGCAAGAGAGAAAAGAGAGATAGAAAGAGAAATTTGAGAGAAAGAATGAATGAAATTTATTAATCACACTAACTAATCATCATGAATGAGTAATACACACGCATATAAGTATTCCAAGAGAAGAAATGCGCTAATATTAGGAGTACATGCACCATGGTAGTGATCTAAGGGAGATCTAGACACTAACTCACTGTAACAGGAGTCAACTAATAGCTAGTCTCAGTCAACTGTCAAATTAATCACCAGTTAACTGAGTTCACATGCGTGGAAGAGAGAGAAAGTCATACATGCATGAGATATGCAACCTCCTTCTCTTAAGCATGAAAAAAGCAACTGTTACATGAGAGAAAAGCAACTGTTGCATGCATGAGTTACCTCCACTAGTTTAATTGAACTCTCCACTAGTCTAAATGAACTCCTAAATGAAGTCCAACTGAAGAGGGAATGCACCCTAATTTTTAGTAAATCTCCTAAAAAATAGTCTAAAAAACAAGAGACCCACTCGAGGACTAGAAATCCCTAAAAAATAGGAAAAAGAATTACTAGGTGAGTCTTTAAGTGTGTAATATCTCCGGCATTGATGACACATTTCTCAATCAAAGATGGATCTGAGAGAATTTGAAAATCAATCATCTAAAATTAAAACTAAGAAGAAAATCATTGTAGCACCTTTAAGGGAGTATATCGAGGAGTGGTTGAAAAAGTATTTAATCAGAATTACTGAACCATGAAAATCAAGAAGCACTTGTAGCAATTATGACACCTCAACCACAACATGCACCTTTAGAATAAACAACTATAAGTGAGTAAATTGGGTTACTAGAACTTTCCATCACAATGAGTCAAGTAGCAACCTTGTTCCCCCTTTACGTGTATTTTCTTCTACAATCATTTGTCATACTACCTTCTATTTCTTAGTATTATGTGAAAACTAGGCTGACCCTAGATTGTTTTCCTCTTATCTTCCAGGTATTTTCATTTTATGGTCTGCGGGAGCCCAATCCCAATCCTCTTTGAAGGGAGAATGCACATGTTTTCTTTAAAGAGATTTACTTTGTATTTAAAGACTTATATTGTTTTTGAGACACTGAGAGAACTACTTGGGATACTAAATTATTATATTCTATGTTATCACTTGGAAATTTCTTTGGGCTGTATCAAAGAAAACCTTGAGGTAACTGTTTCAACCAACTTCAGATTGTTAATTCTGACCTATACAACCAGAGAGGGATCTCTCAGATGTCTAATGACTGGTAATAACTCAAGGGTTTCATCAATAAAGGCACAGAGGTTAGATTATGTGATAGGACAGGCGTGTTTTTGTATTAAAAGGGTTGGTAGGACAAACAAGTAAAAGGTGCCATTGGGAAATGGAGTCAAATTCTGAAATTAAAATATTGAGCTAATGGCTGGTGGTGTACTCACAGAGAACAAAGGTAAAGTAAGTGTTATTATTTAGAAACATATAATGTTTTGGATGGCAATAGAAAAGAGAAAGGGGCATCCCATCACATTGAGAGCATCTAGCAAAGGATGAGTTCTCAATGTAACTTTAGATGAAATACAAAAATATATATTACTATGAGAAGAGCATAAAGCGTGGGTGAATTCTGAACCCGCAATCTTTAAACACATAACAAGTATTTACCGTATGAATGGAGCATCGAAGATGGATGAATTCCAAACATTTAGTCTCAACTAAATACTGGAAAGAAAAAACACTTATGGAGATGAGCATTACAAAGAAAAGACGTACTTAAAACAACACCGTAATGAATCTCTGCTTCATGAAAGCATAATACTTCTGCATTTAGCTCATAAAGATATTCAGGAAAAATATACACAGACCAATCCCCCAAGGGTCTAACCCTTCTCTACTCTTGTACCATGAAATATATATCACTATATGTCCTTTCAAGCTCACCATTTCAAATCCCAACCCCTTTCCCAAAATAGAAACAGTTACAAACAAAAAATGACACGTTTTAACTGATTTCCTTCTTTTCAGGAGGTGAAATTCTGAAAATAGGATTCAAAAATCCACTTGTAATTATCAAACGGTAACAATTGTGTAACATATGAGAACTATTTTTGTAGGTTAGCTTGTTCTAAATAAAAACCTCTCTTGGTTTCTTGAAATTCATCTCCAGCTGGCCAGAATATATGTCGCAAAAACATGTCTCAAACAAGAAATCATGAAAACTGAAAAATAGGGCTCAAAGATTCCTTCGAATATCCCAAAATGTGAAACTTTTTTTAAATATGAGAGATTTTTTTATTATTTGATTTGTCCTCAACAAAAACCTCTCAGGGATTTTCAAAATTCATCTCTAGTTGGTCAGAAAGTGATCTTGAAGTTGACCACTAAACCGATCATTTGTGCAACGCACCCTATAGCCTGTGCATAGGAAAATCCTTTGCATGACAACATCCTCTGTGCGAAAAAATCCTCTGCGTGACAACATCCTCTATGTGGCAACATCCTCTGTGCGACAACATCCTCTGCACAACAAAATCCTCTAGGCGACAACATCCTCTGCAGGGAAAAATACTCTACGCAAAAAAATCCTCTACGCGACAACATCCTCTATGCAAAAAAATACTTTGCGCGACAACATCCTCTGCGAGACTAAATCCTCTACGCGACAAATTCCTCTGCATGGAAAACTTGCACAATGAGTATGCTTTTGAAGTTTGCAACGATACCAATAACATGGAGTGTCATGATTGTTCCTTCTCTAACCTGATGAAAGGTGATGATGAACCATTATACCTTTTGACATGATATTCACCCTAAGCTATGACTCATCTAAGAATGGCTTGATTTTCCCAAGATGATGTCATGACTTTGAAAACTTTGTACAAACCTCTAACTCTAGCTATGAAAATCATGGTGCTAACAGCTGGCTCTAATGGGGATGCTCTCCTCCCAGTGAGGTAGCAAAGAACTCGTAGACCCTGTGCCTATCCATTGGGCTGCTCCCAAACTCAACTTTCCAATTGTAACTTGTAACCTGCTTTCTTGCTAACCTAGAACCAATCACACTGAAATCCAAACCTGAATTGTTCCGCCAAAAATTTATTCTGCAACTAAAAATACAAACTGAAAATTGCTGAAATAAATTCTCTCCACACTGATCTTATTCACACCTACCTACAGTAACTACTGAAAAATTGCCAATCAAGTGAAATCAAAATGCCAATGCAACCATGCAAGAACTTTATCCACGGGTTGAATTCCTTGTGTATCTTTGATCAATATTGAAAGGGAAGACCCTCTCAATGGAAACTCGTCAAATTCAATATCGACCAAATTTAAAAACTTAGGTCCATTCATTGTTTCCAAACATGCTGCAAAAGGATCTTGAAAAGAAAAAAAAATTGATTTCAGGAGATTGCACAAGACCATCATCTTGTATCAACCCTCCAACTGCATTTATGCTTACATAAATCTCAAACTAATAACTGTTATGAAAGGGCTGCAGATATGTATTAAATTTCTGCAATGAAACCCCTGATGGAAAGAAGAACATGGCTGATTTGGACAACAACTCATCATCATTTACATTTTCAAATTCATCTTCGACCCATGGCTGCAATTTTGAAATGATAAAACCTTCCATATAGCAAGGAATAGGGTCATCGAACACATGAGAAGATTGTTGCAATTTCTTCTCAATTTGTTCCAGTGAATCAGTGTGATCTTGCATCAACACACATTCCTCTGCTTCAGTGATGATATTAAAATTTTCTTTCAACAATTTAAACGAAGAAAATCATAAAGGTAAATAATTTCCTTCAGTTGATTTGGTACTTTCTTCATATTATTCTTTGTAACGGTGATTTGTAGGTTGATTGCTCTCATTACACTGCTGAAAATGAACATTTTATGATGGAGAACATGTAGTTGGTTGTTATAGGAATTCAACATCATAGTCATCATCATATTCATCATATATAGGGAAATCAACAACATCTGTAATGTCATCTAACAGGAAAACTCTTGGGACATCAACCTACTCTTCAACAAGTTGATTTACAAATTCATTTTCTTGAGTGTCTACAAATGAATACATAAAACAATCAGCCCCATGTTTATCATGAGATGGATCAGAAGCTAAATTAGAACCTTCTTTTTCAATAAGTGGAATATAATCCTTTTCAAAATCATTAACATTTAAAACTTCAAGAGGACATATGATATTATTAACCCTCTGCTCAAGATTCAAATCAACTGTTTTTTGTTCATATTCATTGTCATGTTCTTTAGCATCCAACTCCTCATTTTGAATTTGTTTACATTCCTAAATATTGTGTTGAATCTGCTGGGCATCATTAAAAATTTGACGTAAGGACTTAGATCTTCTTTCCATCATTAGGAAAGACAAATCTAGATGAAAGGTTGTTGCATAATGAAGCATGACAACAACTTCAGTGGGTTGAATTTCTTTGGGAAAGTTGTAATAAATACTAGAAAACCTCCTACTGAATGTAGAAATAGTTTCACTGCTCTACCTTTTCATGGGATAGAACTCTGTAAAATGTAGATCCAAAGATTCCCTCTTGCCCCAAAATTTCAAAAAGATATTCTTCAATTCCTCCCATGAGATAATTATCTCTGGCTGCAAGTGTTTAAACTAGTCTTTGGTATCCCCTTTCAAGGATTGAGATAAGGCCCTCATACAAACATCGTCATGATCAACATCAAAAAAAACTAAAAAAATTTCAAAATCTTGGATGTGCTTTTCATTTGTGATGGTATTAGGTTCTCCATCAAACAAAGGTAGGTACTTATAGTGCTTTGGAGGAAAATTATGAAGAATGTGAGGTAATTTTAAAGGTCTATATCTCTGTTGAATCTTGGAGGGTGTTGGATCAAGTATAGGAGGTGATATATTAGCCTTTATTTCATGAGGCTCATCAACTTGGCTATGGTCGTCACACGACTCAGATGGAATATTTTGATAAAAATCAGTGATACAATGAGGGGATATATGTATAACTTCAAGAAAAGGATATACAAGTGGAGGATTCTTATGATCATCATTTGAATGCAACAGATAAAGAAAAAAAAAATAACATGTTCAAGAAAGGAAAAAAGGTAATTAATAACAAAAAATATTATGTCTTGGAAAAAAATCAACTTCAGGTACTTGTTTTCTCCCATGATGTCCTTTCATACCTCTGTCAATGGATCTTGTCCTCTAGTGGAGTCTCTAAATCACATTTGAAGCTTGATTGGAGTCTCTAGGTGAATGGTACAACCATCTTGTGTTTGACCTTTGTTCACCATCATAAGTCAAATCTAATCTTTTTCGTTTCTCCCAGGGAAAATGCAACTTTCGGTCCCCGGCAGCGGCGCCAAAATGTTAGCACTTGGAAATTTCTTTGGGATGTATCAAAGAAAACCCCGAGGTAACTCTTTCAACCAAATTTAGATTGTATTATGACCTATACAACCAAAGACGGATCTCTTAGATGTCTAATGACTAGTAATAACTCAAGGGTTTCATCAATAAAGGCACATAGGTTAGATTCTGTGATAGGACAGGTTTGTTTTTGTTTTAAAAGGGTTGCTAGGAAAAACAAGGAAAAGGTGCCATTGGGCAATGGAGTCAAGTTCTGAAATTAAAATATTGAGCTAATGACCAGTGGTGTACTCACAAAGAACAAAGGAAAAGTAATTGTTATTCTTTAGCAACATGCAATGTTTTGGATGGCAACAAAAAAGAGAAAGGGGCAGACCATCACACTGAGAGCATCTAGAAAAGGATTATTTCTCAATGTAACTTTAGATGAAATATAGAAAGATAGATTACTATGAGAAGAGCATCAAGCATGGGTGAATTTTGAACCCGCAATCTTTAAACACATAACAATTATTTACCATATGAATGGAGCATCGAATATGGATGAATTCCAAACCTTTACTCTCAACTAAATACTGGAAACAATAGAAACTTATGGAGATGATAATTACAAAGAAAATACATACTTAAAACAACATCATAATGAATCTATGCTTCATGAAAGCACGATACTTCTACATTTAGCTCATAAAGATATTCAAGAAAAAGATACACAGTCCAATCCCCCAAGGGTCCAACCCTTCTCTACTCTTTTACCATGAAATATATACCACTAAAGGTCCTTTCCATCTCACCATTTCGAATCCCAACCCCTTTCCCAAAATAGAAACAGTTACAAACAGTAAATGGCACATTTTAATTGATTTCCTGCTTTTCAGGAGGCAAAATAGAAATGGGCTTCAAAACGCCACTTGTAATTATAAAACAATAATACTTGTGTAACATATGAGAACGGTTTTTGTAGGTAAGCATGTTCTAAAGAAAAACCTCTCTTGGTTTCTTGAAATTCATCTCCAAATGGTTGGAATACGTGTTGCAAAAACATGTCTCAAACATGAAATCATGAACATTGAAAAATAGGGCTCAAATATTCCTTCGAATCTCCCAAAATATGAAACTTTTTTTAAATATGAGAGAATTTTTTATTATTTGTTTTTTCCTAGACAAAAACCTCTCTGAGATTTTCAAAATTCCTCCCCAATTGGTCAGAAAGTGATCTTGAAGTTGACCACTAAACCACTCATTTGTGCAACCCGCCCTGTAGCCTGTGCGCAGGAAAATCCTCTACGCGACAACATCCTCTGGGTGACAACATCCTCTACATGACAACATCCTCTACAGGAAAAAATCATCTTCCCGACAAAATCCTTTGCGTGACAAAATCCTCTGTGCGACAACATCCTCTGCATGACAAAATCCTCTGTGCGACAAAATCCTCTGCACGAAATTTTTTCACACTGAGTATGATTTTGAAGTTTGCAACGATACCAATGACATGGAGTGTCATGATTTTTCCTTCTTTAACCGCATGAAAGGTGATGATGAACCATAATACATTTTGACATGATATTGTTGAACACACCGTTCACACTAAGAGGGGGGGGTGAATTAGTGTGTGGACTTTTCTAAATTTTCTTCTTACAAGTTAGTAGTTAAAACATAATTGAATAGATTAAGAAAAATTAAATCATAATCACAATGGACAAGAGATACCATATGTTTGTGTAAGATTTTGTATAATTGATATGTCTGTATATGTGAATATCGTAAGATGAATTTTCCCAACACCAACTATTTTGTATCAGCACCAACTGAAGTAAGAAGCACCAACTCCTTGGAGAGCACCAACTCTCAAGCAAGAACTAGCTTGTTGATAGAATGCAGTCTATCCAACTAGAGTTCAACCAACTCTAGTAGCAGTGATCCATTATAGAATCAACTCTATCTCATGATCAGAGGTATACCATCAACACTCATCACTACACTTCATCTTCTCTCTAAAATTTGAGCCTTATTCACTTCTTCTTTCCTCTGATATTCGCTCCTTCTTCAGTTCTTATTCTCTTTGATATTCACACAGACCTCAGGTCTATATCCCCTTCATTTTCTCCGTAGGCCGCTCTTTCTCAACGAGCCTATATTTTCCACAAGCCCATCTACTTTTCCAAGCACACCTTTGAGTGAACCAATCATGGTTGTATTTATAGTTGCTTATGCTCAAAACTTGTTTAAGTTATTGGTCCGACTTGTGCAACAAGTTATAAATAACTTGTCCATTTACAACAACTTTGGGACCACCATAGATCATTGTTTCAGGTGTTCAAATTTCAATCTAGCATCCCCTTTTACTTTCATAAATCGATCACAGGTATGGATCGATTTCCTTCGTCTCTGTGATAACAGAAATCAATGCTTCCTTCAAACCATGATCATATAATCATAGGCGTAGAACCACATGCTTATCAATTTAAGCGATGAATTATGTTCTTCCCTTTAAATATCTTTACCATATGACCAATGGTGTTATTCAGACATTAGGCGAGACGAGCGCTTGAGCGCTTATCAATTCAACGGTCACAATTCAATCTCTTGATGAGATGGATGATTGTCGGGACTTCGAGACTTCGTTGAGTAACTGCCACGTGTCACTCAAATATGTGATTTTCACATACTTGAAATTTCGATTCAACTTGACACTTGTCATTGTCTGATTGCACCATGTGTCCTTGCTGACATGGATCTCCTCATGTGGCACATGTTCTTCTCTTGGGTGCTTCGTGATTTCATGTATCGGGTAATCTGTTGTGAGTTTCCTCGATTATCTCAACTCACGATCTCTGAAGTGGAGCCTAGCAACGCTAACTCCTTCCCTTATTTTCCGTTGATGTGACCTTAGCTATGACCAAGGGACAAGAAAAAGGGTGCTTCACGACTTCGCACATCGGATATTCAGCTGCGAGTTTTCCCAACTCTCCCAAACTACGAACCCTCGAACTCTGCTTGCGTCAGATCAACGGTCTAAATCTCTCCTTCTAGCCAACGGATGAGATCGAATCGTGAACTTTGATCTTTGTCGTGTTAGATCAACGACCCACGACATTCCTCGATCGACAGTCCAGATCTCTTCTTCGCACTTCGATATTTCACGACTCGCGATGTTGGACCATAGAGCACCTCCCTTCTTCTGATTCCTGAACTTGCACTTGTGTCATATCAATGTTCTAAAATCTCTCGCGATCCAATGGTTGAGATCTCCTCTTCGTGTTTCACAAATACGTGCTTCGTGATGTTGAAAGTTAGCTTACCTCCCTTCTTTCGATTCTCGAACTTGCGCTTGCATCAAATCAATGGTCCAAAATCTCCCGCGATCCAATGGTCGAGATATCCTCTTCGCGTTTCATGACTACGCACTTCGTGATGTTGAAAGTTGGCTCACCTCCCTTCTTTCGATTCCCGAACTTGCGCTTGTGTCAGATCAATGGTCCAAAATATCCCACTTTGTAAATCAATGCACCGTTGATCTCTCACCACGTGTCCTGCCTCAATGGATGGCCAGGATTCCTTCCCAACTTTGGAGTGTTGAATGACTCTTGGGCTTATCCTCCTTGCAACTCCACTGGATCTGACGATTTCTGGTCCTTTGCACTTAGATCCAACGGATGGTATCTGTTCCTCTCATGCGCACTTGTTCCTCCTGTCTAGACTCAGATCTAATGGTCCATATTCTTCATAGTGTTCATTCCAAGGGTTGTTGATCCTTCACGCTTAGATCTAACGACTGGGATCTGTTATCCTCGACGCTCGTTCCTCGTTGTATGGACTCTGATATGACGGTCCAGATTCTTCACAGTGCTCAATCCAATGACCACTATCACTCCTCCTTCTGAGCTTACTCTTTTCCTCTGAGCTTTGATCTCTGCATACCGTTCTCTCCTCCTCATGAGATTACGCTTTTCTTTCTAAGCTTTGATCTATGCATATTGTTCGCTTCTACTCCCGAGCTTACGCTTTTGATCTCTACATATTGTTTGACATCTTTTTCTAACTGATATACTGTTGACATCAATGACAATCTCATCTCTGGTAAATCACAATGATAATTCATTATAACAACAAATCATCACATCGACTATTGACATCAGTGACAAAATTTCCAACAATCTCCCCTTTTGTCATTAAGGGAAACCCACTAACTTCATATAAAAACTCCCCCTGTGATGATGCTTTCCTCTAACGAAGTTTTCTCTCCCCCTTTGACATCAATGACAAAGGGTTTTTCCTCCTGTGGTAAAGCTCTGTATGTTACTGACCAGAATATGAACTTGGGTAACTCTTCCTACAATCATGTTCTGCTTTCCATAACTAAATGACTCCCCCTGTCAATATGCTCTCTCTCTACTTCTGACTACTCTCCCCCTTTGTTTCTAAAAAGGTAGCTCTTCCTGACAAGGTTTCTTCCCCTGTTAATTTACTAACTTCTTATCTCAATTGATTGGGATTTTTGTGTTTCAAATGAGTAGTCTTCTTGAAACCAATTTTTGTAGTGATCAAGTCTTTTCAAAACTTAATCTAATTACTTTCTTATTTACTAACCAAAATGCTTCCCCTGAGTTTTTTCCGACTGTTCTACCCCTTTGTTTCTAAAAGGGTAGCTTTTTCTGACACGGTCTCTCCTCTTGTTATCTCTATAGAATGTCGTGTACATCATTTTGTACATTAGAATGTTGCTTCTGTGGATTTCATTGTCCTACTGGAACACTGCACAATTGTAGCTCATATTTTTCAAACAACCCTCGGATCCGCCCATTGATTCTCATCGATCTCTAACCAAATGTATCCATATTTATCCAAGATGCTTCTTTACTTTACATTGCTCTAAAGTTGTCTGAGAAAGTTTATACTATTCTTGTGACATGACTAGAATTATTTTTACAACAATCAACTTCACTCCTGTTCACTTGTTCATTCTTTGCTATCCACATCTGTGAGTGTCCTGGTTTCTTGAACTTTGTTCTTTGATCTTCTATTATTATAACTTCATTTTTCTTCCATGTTCCTTTTACTCTTTTTGTTGTATTGTATAAAGCATTTATCATTGACTGTTTTCTTGAGTTCCAATAGTTATGGGTTTTGTGGCCATATCCACCACAGCTATAGCATCTCATAGTGTAATAGTGTGTAGCAATATGTCCAACATGATTGCAGTTCCAACATCTTATACTGTTGTTGAACCTACCAACTTGTTTTCTTCCATGATGCCTACAATCCAAAGCTTTATGACCATATTCATTACAAGAAAAAAAATAACCGTTAAAAACACTCTCATACCTTCTTTGATTCATCCATGAAGGTGTCTCTTTTCTAAACTTGTTTTGAGGTGTATAAGTAGCTTCTGGATGTCTTCCTTGATCTGATCTTCTAAATTTTGTAGTGTTGCTTTTATTTCTTGAACATGAAGAACCTGAGTCATACCTTCTTTCACTTTTTACAAATGAAGGAGTTGTGTCAGACTCGTCTTCATCCTTTACAAATGAAGGACCTATGTCAGACCTGTTTTCACCTTTTACAAATGAAGGACCTGCATCAAATTTCTTAGGAGTACCGATTTATTCCTTGTTGTATCCAAGACCGTATTTGTCATTTGGTGATCTCTGACTACCCAATATCTCATCCGTGGTCATGGAGTTGTTCAAGAACTTAATTTGGGTGTTTGAATTCTCAATCTTCTTTCTAATATTCACAACTTCTGCTTCCATCTCATGACAAGATTCTTCCTTTTTGTTCAACTAGTTCTTCACTACCTCCTCTCTTCTTTTGGCTTCTTCAAGTTGTATTTTAAGATTGGCATTGCTTTCCCTTAGTTCTTTTATATCTGCAAGGTTTTTTCTTAGTTCATCATCTTCCTTCTTTTCATCTTTTTCTTGACTAATTTCATTTTTCAGTCTCTCGATCTCCTCTTCCTTTTCTTCTGTTAGATTAGTAACTTCAGTTTTAAATCTTTTGATCTCTTCTACTTTGTTTTCTAACTGAATCTTTTTCTCAGATATGATTTCTTCATTGTCTTTGAGCCTTTCTTTTATTTCCAGGATATGCTTTTGATTGCTAAGCTCATCATCTTCCTTATTCTCTTCTTTTACTTGACTAATTTATTTCTTCATCTTCTCGATCTCCTATTATTTTTCTTCTAACTGATTATCCTGCTCATATATTATATTTTCATTGTCCTTGAACATTTCCTTTATTTCCAAGATATTCTTTTGATTCTTTTCAAGAAATTCTTTAGTGTAATCATGAAGATAGCTATAGTCTGAATCACTATGGTCATAGTGGTATTCACAGAGACTCCAATCAACCTTTTGTTTGGCCTTTGATAGTTCTTCTTCTACATATTCCATGGGATGAATGCTAATAGAACATATTTTTATTGTATTTGAGTCTTCTTCTGTATTTGCAGGGGAGGATTCAATATCAACATTATTGCAATCGAAATATTGTGGAGATTCTTTACCTTTATTGATGGTTGAGTCTTCCTCTTCATCCTTGATAGGAATGTCTTCTGTGTCTTGTCCTTTGATTTGATACATCTCTTCTAACTTCAGCCATAAGTCTTTGGCGGATGTGCATAGTCCTATGCTTTCCTTGACGGTATCTAATAATCCATTGAGAAGAATCTTCAATACCACTTCATTGTTCTTCCTTGCTTTTCTTTGGACTGTAATCTTGGATAGATTATTTGATGTAGTTAAGTCCCAGGGCTTGCTTACTATTGAATTCCAAACTTCAGATCCTTTTGACTTCAAATACTGTTTCATATTTTCTCTCCATGAGGAATAATTTGTTCCATCAAATAAGGGAGCTTCAATTGTGGAGAGATCCATCTGTCCACCCATTTCTTCAGGATCTACCTTCCAGTGTTTAAACTATGTTTGAAGGAACCTGTTCTGATACCAATTGTTAAACACACCACCCACACTAAGAGGGGGGGGTGAATTAGTGTGTGGACTTTTCTAAATTTTCTTCTTACAAGTTAGCATTTAAAACATAATTGAACAGATTAAGAACAATTAAATCATAATCACAATGGACAAGAGATACCAAATGTTTGTGTAAGATTTTGTATAATTGATATGTATATATATGTGAATATAGTAATATGAATTTTCCCAGCACCAACTATTTTGTATCAGCACCAGCTAAATTAAGAAGCACCAACTCCTTGGAGAGCACCAACACTCAAGCAAGACCTAGCTTGCCATAAGACCCAACTTGCTAATAGAATGTAGTATATCCAACTAGAGTTCAACCAAATCTAGTAGCAGTGATCCATTATAGAATCAATTCTATCTCATGATCAGAGGTATACCATCAACACTCATCACTACACTTCATATTCTCTTTGAAATTCACACCTTCTTCACTTCTTCTTTCCTCTGATATTCATGCCTTCTTCATTTCTTCTTCTCTATGATATTTGCATGGACCTCAGGTCCGTATCCCCTTCATTTTCTCCGCAGGCTTCCCTTTCTCAGCAAGCCTATATTTTCCACATGCCCATCTAATTTTCTAAGCACACATTTGAGTGAACCAATCATGGTTTTATTTATAGTTTCTTATGCTCAAAAATTGTTTAAGTTATTGGGCAACTTGTGCAACAAGTTATAAATAACTTGTCCATTTACAACAACTTTGGGACCACCATAGATCATCGTTTCGGGTCTTCAACTTTCAACCTGGCATCCCCTTTTACTTTCATAAATAGATCATAGGAATGGATCGATTTCCTTCGTCTCTGTGGTAATAGAAATCAACACTTCCTTCAAACCATGATCATATGATCATAGGCGTAGAACCACAGGCTTATCAATTTAAGCGACGCATTAAGTTCTTCCCTTTAAATATCTTTACCATATGAATGGTGTTATTCATACGTTAGGAAAGATGAGCGCTTGAGTGCTTATCAATTCAACGGTCACAATTTAATATCCCAATGAGATGGATGATTTTTGAGACTTTGGGACTTAGCCAAGTAGCTTCCACGTGTCACTTAGATCTATGATTTTCACGTACCTAAAATGTCGATTCAACTTGACACTTGTCATTGTATGATTGTGCCATATGTCCTTGTTGACATGGATCTCCTCATGTGGCACATATTCTTCTCCTGGACGCTTCGTGACTTCATGTATCGGGTAATCTGTTGTGAGTTTCCTTGATTCTCTCAACTCGCGATCTCTGAAGTGGAGCCTAGCAACGCTAGCTCCTTCTCTTTTTTTTCGATGATGTGACCTTGGTTGTGACCAGGGTCCAAGAAAAAGGGTGGTTCACGACATCTCACATCGGATATTCAGCTGCGAGTTATCTCGACTCTCCCAAAATCTAAACCCTTGAACTCTGCTTGTGTCAGATTGACGGTCCAGATCTCTCCTTCTAGCCAATGGCTGAGATCGAATTGTGAACTCAGATATTCTTCATGCCAGATCAACGGCCCATGACATTCCTCAATCAACGGTCTAGATCTCTTCTTCGCACTTTTAGATTTTTCAAATCGCGATGTCATATCATAGAGAACATCCCTTCTTCCTATTCCTAAACTTGCGCTTGCGTCATATCAACAGTCCAAAATCTCCAATGATCCAATAGTCAAGATCTCCTCTTTGCGTTTTCCGACTACGTGCTTCGTGATGTCGAAAGTTGGCTCACATCCCTTCTTTCGATTCTTGAACTTGTGCTTGTGTCAGATCAATGGTCCAAAATCTCCCACGATCCAATGGTCAGTATCTCCTCTTTGCGTCTCATGACTACGTGCTTTGCGATGTCAAAAGTTGTCTCACCTCCCTTCTTTCAATTCCCGAACTTGCACTTGCATTAGATCAACAAACCAAAATCTCTCGCTTTGCAAATTGGCACAACGTTGATCTCTCGCCACGTGTCCTGCCTCAATGGACGACCATGATTCCTTCGTAGCTTTGGAGTGTTGAATGACTCATGGGCTTATCCTCCTTTCAAATCGACTGGATCTAACGGTTGTTGGTCCTTTGCGCTCAGATCCAACGGATGGGATCTGTTCCTCTCCTGCGCACTCATTCCTCCTGTCTAGACTCTGATATAACGGTCTGGATTCTTCATAGTGTTTGATCCAACGGTTTTTGATCCTTCATGCTCAAATCTAATGACCGAGATTTTTTCTCCTCGACACTCATTCCTCATTGTATGGGCTCTCATATGACGGTCCAGATTCTTCAGAGTGCTTGATCCAATGACCACTGTCGCTCCTCCTTCTGAGATTTGATCTCTGCATATTGTTCACTCCTCCTCCTGAGGTTACGCTTTTCTTTTTGAGATTTTATCTCTGCATAATGTTCGCCTCTGCTCCTGAGCTTACGCATTTGATCTCTGCATACTGTTTGACATCTTCTGCTAACTGATATACTATTGACATCAATGACAATCTCATCTGTGGAAAATCAAAATTATAATTCATTATAACAATAAATCATCACATCAACTATTGACATCAATGAAAATATTTCCAACAATGGAAGCGGGGTGAGCCCATAACCCATTTTCGGTAGTACGGATGCCATTAGACCAAAACCCGTAGGTGACTAGTAAACTCACCACTGCTAGATTTCAAGGATCCACGAGAGGTAATTAGTCCCTTGTCACGATACAATGGGGAGCACTGCCTACTTGCAATTTCATGCAACAATCTCCCCCTCAACACGAGCCAAGTGTGTATCGAACTCGTGACCTCTAGCTCTGATACCACTTTTCGGTAGTACAACTGTCGTTAGACCAAAACCCACAGGTGATTGGTAAACTCACCACCACCAGATTCCAAGGATCCATGAGAGGCGATTAGTCCATTGTCATGATACGTCGGGGAGCTCTACCTACTTGCAGTTTTGTGCAACAGATATTCACCCTAACCTATGACTCATCTAGGAATGCCTTGATTTTCCCAAGATCATGTCATGACTTTGAAAACTTTGGACAAACCTCTAACTCTAGCTATGCAAATCATGGTTCAAACATTCTCAAAGACTTTGATCTGAATCTTGAGTTTCCAAATGTTTTATCCATCATAATATTTTTGGTGCCTAATGGAATGATCATTTAAAGTTCTCTTATTTATGTGGTTCATCTTTCTTATCTCTTTACTGTGGATATTGTTTACTGTCTTGATGAATGTTATGATGGGAATGTCAACATATTATTTATCATACTCATTTGGTTTATCTACATTGTGAATATTGTATACATGGTTTTCTTGTAAAGATACCCGGTCCCAGTCTCGAGTATTGTTCTGAATGTGAATGTCAGCTTTTACAAAGCCTGGTCCTTCTCATATTCTTTTTTATTTTCATTTATAAGTTCATAATAAAAAGAGAAGTGCCACCTCTCTAAAAACGTAGGGGGATTCATATCCTCTTGTGGTTGACCTTAAGACCGTAAAAAAGTCTTTTATATCAA